>CAJNDT010006202.1:1111847-1141928 GCA_905221615.1 Symbiodinium sp. CCMP2592 | reverse complement strand
ACAAGGCCACCGCTTGCCCTCTCAAGTGTGCGAGCTCAGCCTCTATGGCAAGGTTCTTTTTGGGTCCGAGGGGGTCCACGGGAAGCAATGCCCCTGTTTCTGTCGAAGATGATGCTAATGATGTGGACGCAATCGTTCAGGAAATACAAGCTCAACTCGTTGACGACCGCACTCGTGAAGAGGAAGCTCCTGAGGTCAACGACCCCGTGGTGGACTGATTGCGTCGACAAGGTGGCTCGGTAACAAGGCAGAGTTCCACAATAACTGGCTCATGTGTATGTGTTGTCGGTGATGTGGCCTCGAGTCTTATTAATTTTGGAGGTGTGGCAATGCCATTGTCACAGACATGTTTCTGAAGGCGGAGTGGCATGGGTTGTAACATGTGTTCCATGATCACAGACATGTTTCTGAAGGCGGAGTGCCATGGGTTGTAACATGTGTTCCATGATCATTATGTATTGACATGATTGTGTTGCCTTGTGTTGCCTTATGCCATCAGGAATGTATGTCTCTTTGTAATCCCAGGCGGTCTGTCGATTTCACAAGGATACTGCAGATGCCTGTGGACAAATCCGCGCCAAAGGCAGGATCCAACCTGTCCTAGAACACCAGTTGGGAGGGACCCAACAAAGGACCACGGAAGTCTTCAATGGGGTGCATCCGTGTTTAAAAAAACATATGGCCTTTGAAGGGACACCATCCCCATACCGCCCCACAGGCCCTGCAAAATCTTAGAAGACATTTGTGGCACTTGTGGCATGCCCCGGAAAAATCTTATTGAATCTTATTGAATCTTATTGGATCTTATTGAATCTTATTGGTTTATCATTTTTAAAAGGGTACCGAATCCAGATCGCCCCAAAAAATCTTATTGAATCTTATTGAATCTTAGAAGACATTTGCAGAATTGTGGCCTACCCCGAAAAAATCTTATTGAATCTTATTGAATCTTATTGAATCTGAATCTTACAAGGGACACCGCCTCCAGCTCGCCCAAAAAATCTTATTGAATCTTAGAAGACATTTGCAGAATTGTGGACTACCCGAAAAAATCTTATTGAATCTTAGTGTTCGGGCCATCACGTTTTGAAGGCACACCGACCCTGTACCAGACAATTGCACACATGTAACATCCCCTCCCAAAAGTCTTGTTGGAGCTTATTGAATCTTGGGAGCTAGTTATACAATATCGAATCCCATTGAATCGGCACAGTCCAGCTAACCCAACCAAATCCCTACGAGTAGTAACACATCTTATGATTAAGCATAAACTAGCTGGCACTCTGCCTTGAAGTACCTTTAAACCATGGACCTCCTTAAAACCTAAAACCCTGAAGCTCTTTTAAACCCTAAACCGTTACTGTGTGTGGTAAGTTTACACATAGACCTAGGTATATGTATAACATACATACATACATATAGATATATGTATGGATTATATGCATACACTTATTATTGGGCATACTGCTTTCGAACATTAAACTACATCATCTATTAATAGCACTCTGTCTTCAAATATGTGTTAATCTAATGATCATGTGCATAAATGCTTGTGTCGTCCAGTGGAACCTATTGCATGTGGTATTGAAACGGACATGACAATCAACTTCTAGTACCTGTTCGTACTATCCAACACATATAGTTGCTTGCAGCTTGTTGGATCAAAGATATTTAAAGTTAAGCACCATGGCACCGAAACCGAAGGCCAAACCGGCAGCAGCGGGGAGGATCGGCAGGACTCCGAAGCGACGGCCTCGTAGAGTGCCGCCAACCGGTGTGAATGGCATTGGTGAAGAAGGTGGTGGGGCGGAAGGCAGAGTGCCAGGGCCACAAATGGGTCCGCCGCCACCAACGCCTGTGAATCGGCCACCTTACCCACCTGGCCCAAGACCTCCCGCCCCTGCGCGACATGAGTTTGAGATTGCCCAAGCTGTGGCAGAAGCGTTGGACATTATGGAGACCCCGATCATGATCAACTTCGAGCCGGATGTGGTTACTGTTAGGGAGGGCCGCATTGTTCTGGTCACCCTTGAGAACTTGACCCCTGAAGAGATGCAACGTCGGCAGTTGGGACGGCGAATTTGTGCCATGTGTTTCAATGCTCCAGACAACCCGCCGCCACCAATAGTGCCGCCAAGGCCGATGCCTGAAAATGGCTATCCTGGCCCTAACAATAATGCCAACAGTGGAGCTACTGAAGGCAGAGTGCCAGAAGGCAGAGTGCCGGAAGGCAGAGTGCCAGATGAGTTCGAAAGTGGAGTTCGTGGTCAAATTTTTTTTCGTTTGGAATCTCGCCCGGATGCCTGGTTGACTGGGCCAGCTCGTGCCGAAGGTGAGATTCACGCCTCAGACTCAGATGTGATTGAGGAAGGTGTTCGAGATGTTCGTCTTGGTGAGCTTGGAGGGCGGGGTCGTTTGGGTATTGATTATGGGCACATCTCAGAAGAAGACCCGGACTGGAGTCAGCGCGGCTCAGCGGATGATGGAGCCCCCTCAGATGTGGAGGAAGGTGAGGAGTCAGACAATGAGGAGATGGACGCACTGGACGAAGCTCAGTCGTCCCCAGACTCAAATCAGTATGATTCTGCAGGTGAAGGCAGAGGATTTCGCATTCGTGGTCGTCGATCGGGGTATATCTCCTCAGAACCACCCTCCGACTGTGAGCCACCTGAAGATTTCTGGTGGCCCTAAGGTTGATGTCTTTCAATGACAGCTTGGAAACTTTACAGAAGGCAGAGTGCCAAGAATGCTTGTGTCTGCCACCTCGGTGGCATCGGAATCGTCGAGGACGATGGATGGACTGCTGTGTGCGGTACCAGAAAAACGAGAATCGAGTGAGGGTCTGGCAGTGCTGTATTTGATTGCTTGAGCATGAAGTCATGGTCTGCAACAACTATGCCACATGTGAATTTCAACGAGTGATTGCATCATGTCTGTCTCATCCTTGTGTTGTGATGGATCAATCGACTCACAAGTGTGTCAACTGCTGAATGTGCTGGTTCACAATTACGTTGTTAATTCGAACACCCTTGAGGTTAAGGTGTTACACTTTCTTGCGGATAGGACAGAGTGCCATGCACAGTGCAATTCGGAGTGCCATGTCTGCAGCAGCAGATGACCCGGCTGAAACAAGAAGAAGACTGTTAGCAGACATTCGGCGGCAGTTTGATGCAAACATCGCACTGGAGAAGAGATTCTTGGCCATTTCGAGAGGACAGGATGTTCTGCGCCTTTGCGAAGTTGACCCGTCGCTTCTGGAGTTCCATAATGAAGGTCCTTATGAAGTTCTGCCTGAGTGCAACTATGATGTGATTCTTGAAGCCAGTGGGTTTTCCTGGATGATATCAATCTGGCAACAAATGTTATCAGAAACTTTTCCCATCATGACTTCGTGGCCATGGAAGAAACAGATGAGATTCCTCATCAACTTTTGTCATTGGAAGCGGAACATAAGGCAGAGTGCCAGGTTCCACTTCCTGGAGATCTTTGCAGGGCAGGGCAACCTCAGTCGGGAGATGCTCCGTGCTGGCTGGCAGGGGCTAGCCTTGGACATCAGGTACGGCACAGATCATGATATTCTTTCTGTGAGAGGACTTCGCCTGGCTGTCAATGCTGTGTGTCAAACACACAAACACGGCCTGGTGTGGTTTGGAACTCCATGCTCTTCCTTCGTCCAACTCTGTAAATACAGTACTGGAAGGTCCATTGCCAATGACTGGATGGGAGAACCTGAGCGATCGCTGGCATGCCAAGAAGGCAATCGTTTCATGTATGTGACGCTGCTGTTGACTTTGCTCGCGGCTTTGAATGACAACCGGTTTGTGATCGAGCAGCCTTGCTCCAGCATGCTGTTCGACATTCCACTCGTCGATCGTGTCATGGGAATGATCCAGGCTATGAAGGTCAAAACCTATGGTGGTGCCTTCGGCCAGCCCATCCTGAAACCGCTTCAACTGTGGAGCAACTGTCAGCACATCAATGGTATGCGGCGCAGCTATCCTTCCCATGTCAGAGGAAGTGCTGGTTGCGTTGATCGAGATGGTGAGAAGTTCACCGGTCGTCCTGAAGATCTTCAGGTGTCAGAGGAGTACACCCCGGAGTTCGGCAAGGCTGTGGCCTTTCATATGATGAGTGATGTCCCAACATGAATTGTAGCTGAAGGCAGAGTGCCAATAAGGCAGAGTGCCATAATTCTCTAGAGTTAAATGAGCTTGCTTCATCTTTCGACATTCTGTCTTGTTGGTATTCTGCTTTCCAATGTTGGGACTGGGTTGAGCCCTGGACCCCGTCCGTGCCCTCCACGAGGTGCCGAGGAAAATCCTCGCCGCCTCGTGGAAGGATCTGAGTGATCCGAGCTGGTGCAGCTGTGCAATGAAAATGTAGAGAGCTTCAGTCACTCCGTGATCAGATGTGTTTGTCGGTATTGTCTCAGTTCGTATGCTGCTGTCGTGCAGGTGGCAATGACCTGGCTGGTGTCTCGACCTCCAGTTGCAGGCATCGGTGGCCTGTGTTAATCATTCCATGTGGTTGTCAGTTCAGTGCCATCTGCGATAGTTTCCTGTCTCAAGTTCGAGTGACATGATGTGGCTGCTGACATGTCATCGTGAGTCTTTGGGTTGATTTCTTAAGAATTCAATGTGTTGTGAACTGGGGCTTGTTACACAAGTGCAGGTGTGTGTCAGTATTTAGTAAGATTCAAGTACAGTGTTGCTTTGGAGGATTTCGGTGATGCTTCTGAAACTGTGGGTCATGCTATTGCTCCGTGATGGGCAATTGCTTAACTTGGAAAATGATGCAAAACTGCCAGCGAGAGCAGCTTGGCTCTCACAGGGCGAACTGTGGTGGCGTCTGGACTTGTTTTTCGATGAGAGCAACAGGAACGGCTCAGAACGTCGACAGTACCACAAATGGTACAACTTCTTCAGTGATCTTCTCAGGAAGACCCCCTTGGCTGCGAACTGGGGGTCACATGTGCAAAGTCAAAAAGGCAGAGTGCCAAACCCTGATGCTGTGCAGGAGGATGTGGCATCTTCCACAGCCTTGGCCCGATTCATGTTGCAAGCATCCTTCGACACAAGGACAGACGCCCACAGGGAATGGTACAAGAGCAAACTGAAGGATGCTATGGTACGTGTGTGTGAAACTATCAGTGATGAGCCTCTGGTCATGCAGTTGGATGAAGGCAGAGTGTCATGGTTTCTTCAATCAGCTGGGTTGGTGTCAGGCTTTGCCGCTTGGATGATGAAGTCGCTGGCAGGCAACACGTCCCGATCTTTGCGTCAGCTTTGGGAATCTATGTTCAATGCAAGGACGCTGTCTTCATCTCTCCGAGATGAATCTGAAGGCAGAGTGCCACGAGATTGGGAGGAGGTTGAAACTAGCATCTACGACATCATCGCCTTTGCAACCATGGCAAAAAAACACAGAGCGCTTCAACCGTCGGGGCAGGCTCATGGATTTGCCAAGACAGTCTTGAATGCCTTCATGCACATACATGAGTGTCTGTCCGAGACATTGTCAGCCGGCCTCCAGGTGTATGTCATTGGGCACTACTTGAGTGTACATGATGCTGGTGTGCCTGTGACGTCTCGCAGGGCACTTCTGGGCAAGCGTGTTCCATTGAAAAAGACTGTGGACATCAAAAGCATCTGGAAGTTGCTAGAGGGCGCTGCAAAAAGTGGGACCTCTTTGCGACAAGCCCTCATTCTCAAGAACCAGGACGAACGCAGCGACCTGCATGGTTCCTTGGTGATTTGATATGGAGTAGAATGTTGTTTTGTTAACCAGTTGTTTAAGATTAGTGAATTCTTTGTCACACATTCATTTGATGCCACGTACCCGCGCCACAGTCGAACTAAATTCGACTACCGCTCTTGCCATGGCCGACCCGACGTTCGGCTCTTGCGCCAAGCTGTTGGCCAAGTCCAGCAGAAGGTACACAATGTCGGGGGCAGAAGTATCCGCTGCGAACTCTGGGATGGCACCACGACGACCACGACGTCCTGCTTCTTTGCGAGCAGAGGGCGACATAAGCATAGCGCGGGCAAATGCTTGCAGCTGCTAGTGGTCGTTGAGAGCCTCATATCCCCATGGCAGAGCGGGGTGACCCCATATCTCGGCCGAATGGGGGTGGCCTAAGTCTCCGGTCCGCATGACTGTCAGAGCACGTTCGTCTTTGCAAAGACGCCGGGGAGGCCGTTACAGAAAGGGATGCTTAAGTCAGGTTGTGCATTTAATATTTATGAAAGGCAGAGTGCCAGTAAAACTTCTAAGGGTTCAGGGTTTAGTGGTTTGCTGCGCTTGCTGTTGATCAGAAAATCCTTGTCGATTCGCTTGCCGGCATGTGGAGGCATGTGTGTGGCCGCTACCCAGGACTCGCTGTGTCTCGCACAGGGCTCTGAGGGAAGAACGTAGTGCAGGGCAACTTATAGTCGCACACCATTAGCCGGGGTCACTTCCCTGAGGGTTCGCTAGTGCAGGGCAGCTTGTAGTTCACACCGTTAGCCGGGTGTGGCGGGCCGCTGTTTGGGATTTTCGGGCTCTTGAGGCCAACGGGGATCTGCTGACCAGATCCCTATGACAGCAGGACACATGGGCTAACGTGCCTGCTGGGAGCCCCCCATTTATGTCTCTGCACGCTCTGGCTAGCCAGTAGTCAGTGCGAGATGATGACCCACTCGGTGGCAGCAGGGGAGGCTCTTGAACTGTTGATCGACCGAGTGCGCAACATGGAAGGCCGAATCGAGTGAGTAGTCATTAAGTGTCAGGTTGTGATCAAATTTATGAAAGGCAGAGTGCCAAAGGCAGAGTGCCAGTAAAACTTCTAAGGGTTTTTTAGTAGGGTTTAGTGGTTTGCTGTGCTTGCTTTTGATCATAAACGTCCTTGTCGATTCGCTTGCCCGACCTAAACCTGAGCAGCGGGCTGGCCGAGGGGGCCCTAGAGACCTGCCAGGTTCCATCTTGTTGGCCGTGTTGGGGGCAGCGATCCATCCGGAGCTGAAAGCTTGGCCACTGACGCCTGCGTGGCCTCGTGGCGGCCACCCTTGGGGCCAACTCCCCTACAGCCCGAGGGGTATGACAGCAGGGCGATGCGCTAATGCGCCTGCTGGGGGTGGCTTAAATGGGGGGCGGGTGTGTCCTTCCCCCCCCGGTGAGATCCTAAAAGGGAGGCCGCTTGAGTTGTGTTGTAAAGAGAAGGGTGAGATAGTGCCTTCTTCAGTTCTTGCCTGTGCTCACTTTTGCGCGCAAGTGGCCCTGGGATCAGGTCTATCGTTGATCGTTTGGCATGGCCTGTAGTGGCAGTGTAGCAGCCTGCTGTAAGTTTCCACTACCCCAGCCGCCAGCTGTGCCTAGAGCCTGCTACTCACAGGGTGATTTCGGCCTGTGCCTGGTTTGTTTCTATCGGCGCGTTGCGGGCGATGTTTACGCCGAAGCAAACCAAGTCTCCGGGATCTGTTACATCGCAGGTGTGCCAAATGGCCTGCTGAGCAACAGCTGCGACGGGATCCGGCACAGCGCTGTCATCTTAATTCATTCCCTGTGAGCATGGCGACCCACCTTGGCCGAGTGGGGTGGATTTCAGCAAATGGGGGAGGCCGCTAACCCATGATTAGGCTATATCTCTTTCTGCTGAGCACATGCTTTCTGTTCTCTTGGATCGACGACAGAGGCAGAGTGCCGAGGCAGAGTGCCAGTCGAACCTCTTCGGTGTTGCCTTACCTAAGGAGTAAACCCCTGCCCCACCAGGGTTGCTCCCCACACCATTGGCCATGTGTGAGGCGTTCGGTTTGCCTGTGTCACAGCCTTGAGGCCAACCTATCCCAGGGGCAGGGGGTAGATGACAGCCGGGCACATGGGCTAATGCGCCGGCTGGGGCTGTGACCTGGTGACATCGAAGCAGTCATGCAAGTCACCGGAAGCAATACCGGACAAAGAAGGGAGGCCGTTCTTGGGACATGGCTGTGTTGTTGAGCTGGTGTGTTCCTCCGTCTCATTCATAGTAGAATGTTGTTTTGTTAGCCAGTTGTTTAAGATTATAGTGAATTCTTTGTCACACCAACCTTACCAACAAGTCGCGGTGTGTCCAGTTTTGATTCACCAGCCGCGCTTGCATGCCGATGGCCGGGCATGGGGTCGCTTTGGGGGACCATGGAAGGAAGACGGAACCGAGGACTTGTGACCTATGCCAGGGCCATCTGCGCAACGCCCTCAGGGACTGAGGGTCGTCGCACCGATGGCGTTGGCAGAGGCCTGTGGCCAACCACCAGAGCGGACACCTGGTGATGACAGCCAGACACATGGGCTAACGTGCTGGCTGGGTCCGAGCTCGGCACCCGAGTGTCCCCCTTTGCAACATGGGAGGCCAAATATCGAGCAGAAGTACAGTAATTAGAGTGTCAGTCGAACCTCCTCAAGGTTGCCTTACCTAGCTGGATTTTCTGCGACCTCGGATCGTGTTGTCCGGGCCAGACTTCCAGGTTCCGAACAAAGAAGGGAGGCCGTCCGTTCTTGGGACATGGTTGTCTTATTGAGCAGAGAACCTTGCTCGGCTTGCTGTTCGGTTGTGTTTGTCACGAGTGCCAACATGTTCAGAATGGGGTTTGGTGTATGTTGCTCTACCAAGCGGCAGCTGCATGCCCGCCAATTTTGGCAGCTACCGACACACTGTTGGCCGGGTGTGGAGCGAGGGCAAGGGCACTGGGGTCCCGCAGTCTAGGGGGGGGTTGGGGCCAACGGCCAGCGGGCATCTGGCTATGACATCTGGACACATGCGCTAACGTGCCAGGTGGCCCCTCCCGAAAATGACGTAGCCTCGGTGACCCAAGCTCTTCCATGGGAGGCCGAAGAATGGTGTTGCTTGCGCATAGTGTTGAAGTCCAAGTTGTACTTTTGTATCTCAACGATTGCAGCGAACGAATCGATCGCTCTTTGACTTGCCAGCTCAGGTGTGCCTGAGTCCAGCTGTGACGAGTGGCAGCTTCGAATCAATCGGTTGTACCAGGAGAGAGCTATCACTGCTATGCAGCACTGTCGACAAATCAACTTCATCGCCGATGGGTCTACTCACAGCACCAGCGATTGTCTTGTGACAGTGGCTTGGGCGAATGAGATTTCTGCTGCAGTGTTTGCACCCATGCAAGTGATGAAGACTGGACAAGTTTCTCCACAAGACCGGTTTGACGACGACCTGCTTCTTCACATATCAAAGCGAAAGAAGCTGGAAAGGATTGCTGCATTCAGGCAGCTTCAAGCGATCAGTCACCAAATCTGGATTTTGCACAGAGGGCGAATGGATTTGGGCTCTTTCAAGATCGCCCCCTCTCTTGGGCAGAGGCCTGTGAAAAGATATGAAAGCAGGGTGGTTTTCCAAGTTGGAAAAGAAGACAATGACATTGACCGCTGTTTTCAGTGGTTGAGGGACAATCCGGATCCGGCTGAAGGCAGAGTGCCAGAAGGCAGAGTGCCAGAAGGCAGAGTGCCACCAGCTTTTCCTCATGTCTCCTTTCTGAAGACAATGTCTGAGGATGGAGAGATCACAAATGTGCTCCCCGTCTTGCCAGAGTCAGAGAAGTGGTGGCTGAACATTCCACTGCTGGTCTTGGGCCTTGACCAGGGCAGCATCGGACTTGCTGGCATGGCCTATGCTATGCGTGAAAACATGATTCATGTGAAATGTGACAAGATTCACAGGGCCATTCGAGATTTCAAAAACAGCATGTCGAGATGCCTCAAAGGACTCTTCCTGAAAGCACAACT
This sequence comes from Symbiodinium sp. CCMP2592, assembly GCA_905221615.1. Classification (NCBI taxonomy): domain Eukaryota; class Dinophyceae; order Suessiales; family Symbiodiniaceae; genus Symbiodinium; species Symbiodinium sp. CCMP2592. Next base: position 1,132,172 of record CAJNDT010006202.1, on the reverse strand, counting down.
TCACTCCTCTTACATCTTTGCCCTGAATTATAAACCCTTTGGAAGTGGTGGTTTCTACCAGCAGAAGAAGGAAATGCTGGCGAGTTTTGTTTCCTGCACATCACCGAGCAGAAGCTTGTTGTGGGACGCTTTTCGAGATAAGATTGCCTATGACTTAGACAGGCAGCTATCCGGTGACGAGCATGAGATTGAACATATGCTTGCAAATGTCGAATCCTTCATGAAGAAGGGCAGCTTGGTGAAATCCTCCAGATGGTTCAGCTGGAACCAGCTATGTTGTGAGCAACTTCATGAGTTTCATGTCCTCAAAATGCTGCTGGCTGATCATTTCGGTGAAGATCAATCTTTCAGCCCTTGCTCAAGGGAAAGACTCAGCCTGTATTCCAACTCGGCGAATACACAATCGGGCAAGGAGCTCTTCGAAGGCAGAGTGCCAGAGTCCGAAGGCAGAGTGCCGGACTCTGACAATGGTGAGAGGCAGGAAGATGCACTGGGTGATTTGCAAAAGCTGTCACAGGCTGGTCGTGCCACTGATCCACGGAAAGAACTCAGCTTGTTGAAAGCCAGCATGGGGGGCTTCAAGTTGGCATACTATCTCATGACAGAAGACCTTTTCGATCACTCCAAGATATTGTACAAAGTGACCGAACCGTTGTGGACATGGTATGGGAAACAAGTAAAAAACGTTAAATCGCCGCAGGATGGTCGAGGTTATGCCGAGTTGATGACAGTGAATGATGCCTGGAAAGCAGACAAACATTTGTTGCAGATTGTCTCCAACCTGCAGAAGACCGAGTTGTGGAAGGAGCATCTGGATACTGATTTACACGAGCCCGCAGAAAAAATCATGATGTTGAGCTTGCATTTGCTGATGAACAGGGTCTGGACTTGCAGTCTTTTTTCACTTCCACCAGATGCCTATGCGGGATTGCTGTCACCTGATGCAGAAATTCGGACGATCACGGCTTTGAAGGCAAAGGGCCATCACACATCACTCTTGAGGTTGGAGTCGACATTGGCACGGTCCACTCCAAGTGTTCATGCCCGGCAACTCTTCACAGACCTGCAAGTTGGAATCAGCCATCCTTCGAGACTTTTTCTGGACACATTGGAGGCACAGGGATATGAAGTGGCGCCTCCGGGGTCAGAAGACATTGTCGTGGATGATGTTGACACAGAGCAGGACGGGGAGATGGAGGATTCTGTGCCTGAAGAAGCAGATGACGGTGCCGGAGTTGGTGACATTTTGTTAGACGGGCAAGAGGGCAGAGTGCCAGCTCAAAGGACTGTAACAATATCGGTACCAGCATGCCCTGCAACCCACCTGCTGAGTGTTCTGGTGCAGACGCTGCCAGACAACAAGATTGTGGAAGATGTGCACAACAAGATTCGTAATGATTCTTTGTTGAACAAAACCCGCAAGCAAACATACTCCACGATTCAAACTGTGATCGAGAATTCAAACGTCTTTGAAAGCCGTTCAATCAGGCATCCGGCAAAAGTCAAACGGGAATATTTTGAAAGGGAGTTTTGGAATGTGGACAGGAAGCGCCAAAAGTTGTGCTTCAGAGGATGTGTCCACAAGCTGCCGTCACAGTATACCGAGATTGTCGGCGACAAGACATGGAACACCCTGTCAGAAGAGACACTCGAACGAGCATCAGCTGCGTGGTCATGGCTAATTCACTACAATGATGCAAGACTGGCATCTCAGCATGTTCCCTTGCGTGCTGGGAAGTTTAGCAGCCTTGCAGCCCCTTTGAAGATCTTGAACCATGTCTTGGATTTGACATGCTATCTCTCTCTTGGGGCAAAAACCTGGGCTGCTCTCATGTGGCCAGTGGTCCAGCATGAGGACCAGTCGACAGGAGAGATATATTTTGTTTTGAAGGCAGAGTGCCCGGATGGTTCCAGCGTCAAGGCCTGCTGGATTCATTTGTATGAGCCCCAGTATTGGGAAGTCATCGAAACAGAGGCAGTCTTCTGGAATGGCTTCATTTGCCTCCGTCGTTGTGCTACAAGCTCAGTGTCACTTCTATCCTATATGTTGCAGCATCCCAAGTGACATGTTTTCATTTAGGATTCTGTCAACTGTCGACCCATACAGTAAATAGTACAATAAACTTATATAAGTTTTGCTGTGCTTGTTTTTGCTGACTCGACTGAGGGAAATGTCACAAGCATGTCGGACTCTCGCAGACTGCCAGAATCTCGCCGAGCATGTGATCTCCCAGACTGGAAACGTAGACGAAAAAAAGCGAAAGGAGCTGCAACGAATGCGCCGTCCAAAGCTCATGAGCCTGATCGCTTCTCATCACCTTCCGGAAGATGAGGATTTCATGCGCAAAATTGAGGCTATGTATTCGACAGCCAAAGATTCAACAGAGGATGAGGATGAGGATGACATTATCATGGGGGACTTTGTTGATGAGCTGGTTCTTGACGACCTGCTTGCTGAGGACAAACAGGAATTTAAAATGGTCTCAGACGCAGTCAGAAAACGCAGAATCAAAAGGGTGCATCAAACCTGGCAGGCCATCAAGACGCAGCAAGCAAAGGCCAAGGCAAAGGGCAAGGCCAAAGCAAAGACCAAAGCAAAGGCCAAGCCACAGGCCAAACGGAAAGCCAAGAGAAAGATTTGTCGCCCACGTATGTTGCCCAGGAAGCAACCCGCGCCTCCTGATGAAAGTGGTCAAGAGGGAGCAGAAGGCAGAGTGCCAGCACCTCCTGCTGAGGTGCCGGTGGAGCCGGAGCCTGATAATCACGTGGAGGCCGCGGAAGGCAGAGTGCCAGCCCCTCCTGCTGAGATGCCGGAGGTGCCTGCTGCAATCCCTGTCCCAGAGCCTGATGATCACGTGGAGCCCGAGGAAGGCAGAGTGCCAGCCCCTCCTGCTGAGATGCCGGAGGTGCCTGCAGTGCCTATCCCAGCACTCGAGCCACGGGAGGTTGCAGTCCGTGGCCCCCAACATCAGCGGCGGCCGAACCGTGTTGACTACCAAGGGGTATGGACACCTGTTCAATGCCCGGAGTGTCCCAAGATCGCTGGTGAGATGAAGTACGACCCGAATCCTGGTGGCACTGACAAAGCAAAATGGTTTCTCCGAGTTCGTGTGACAGACGGCGGTCTCTTGGAAAGATTCGGAACATTTGTTATAGCTTCGATGTGGTTGCCTGATCTGCTGTGTGTTGTGTCACATTACATGAACCCATGTGTGTCTGGCATTGAAGGCGAGTGGAGCCACCTCGTACCCTATCACTGGGGACGTGTGGCTTCCAAGATGACAGAAGCGCAGGCCAGACAACACGTCATTGACCATAGGCCCTGTTGTGGCCCGACCAGGAGGCCTGGCAACAACTAGAGGATTCATCCTGCGCTGCAAAGAAAAGTTGTGTGTCTGTCTGTGTGCTTGCATTGATGGCAGCGGGTCCTGCTAGATTGGAATGCGTCCGAGAGACTGTGTGTTTCTGCTTGGGGAAGACGGATTGCGAAAGCATGTTCGCATTTTCACACATGTGGAATTTGTCACGTGCAAGCACATGGACAATCATTTCGAGTGCCACAACCCGGAAGCCGCACAAACTAGCACATGTGGTTTGAAGCCGTGCGTGCTTGTGACTGAACAGTAGCCGTCCAGAGCAATGCATTTCGCCCCGATCGAACGAGGAGAGTGTTTCTTCAGAGGCGAGCTCTCCCCAATCTTGATCAAAACCGCTTGCGAAAAACTGGCCAAAGCGCCTCACCAGTGGAAACCAGCTGAGACATGGAATGAAGTTTATGACGACGTGCCTTGGGAAATCATGGTTCGCTACCTGCGTTACTGGCCACGTATTGGCTCCCGCATTACAGGAGGCCTCAGGCTTCTTCGACGGTACCAAGGCCCCTTCCCGAAGTGTTATCAGGTGGGTGAAGGAGAAGAACCGCTGGAGTTGCCGCGCGTTTCTCTCGTTTGTGATTTTGTTTATGTTTGGAACGACGAAGATGAACAACAACGGCAGTTTGTCCTTCAGATGAAACACCTCTCACTTGTTGCCATCCGTCTCGGTGGTCCGGGGGAACTTCCTGACCTTGATGCTGGAGCAATACCTTTGACCGACCAGCTGAGTGCAAAGTTGGGGTGGCAATAATTAATGGATCTTGAGGCGGGAAGGCAGAGTGCCAGCAGCTGGGAAGGCAGAGTGCCAGACGTTGTCGCGTCACCCAGCTGTACCCTGCTTCGCCTGCACGTGATTCGCTTGACAGTGTGGTCAACGCAGAAAAGCGCAACATCCAGCAGTTCGTAGCCACTTCACGCGATTTGTGCATCCCTAATACTATCAAACCCTAAAACTATGGCACTCTGCCTTCTAGCCCCAAACCCTAAATACTAAAGACCCTGAAACTCTAACCCTAACCCTTTCATTACCCTCAAACCCTAACACTATGGCACTCTGCCTCCTAACCCCAAACCCTAAATATACTAAAGACCCTGAAACTCTAACCCTAACCCTTTCATTACCCTCAAACCCCTAATACTATGGCACTCTGCCTTCTAACCCCAAACCCTAAATATACTAAAGACCCTGAAACTCTAACCCTAACCCTTTCATTACCCTCAAACCCCTAATACTATGGCACTCTGCCTTCTAACCCCAAACCCTAAATATACTAAAGACCCTGAAACTCTAACCCTAACCCTTTCATTACCCTCAAACCCTAACACTATGGCACTCTGCCTGCTAACCCCAAACCCTAAATACTAAAGACCCTGAAACTCTAACCCTAACCCTTTCATTACCCTCAAACCCCTAATACTATGGCACTCTGCCTTCTAACCCCAAACCCTAAATATACTAAAGACCCTGAAACTCTAACCCTAACCCTTTCATTACCCTCAAACCCCTAATACTATGGCACTCTGCCTTCTAACCCCAAACCCTAAATACTAAAGACCCTGAAACTCTAACCCTAACCCTTTCATTACCCTCAAACCCCTAATACTATGGCACTCTGCCTTCTAACCCCAAACCCTAAATATAATAAAGACCCTGAAACTCTAACCCTAACCCTTTCATTACCCTCAAACCCCTAATACTATGGCACTCTGCCTTCTAACCCCAAACCCTAAAGACCCTGAAACTGTAAACCCTGTGCCAGGTCTTCTTCATCCTCGTCTTCTCGGAAAAAACATTAGTTTTTTTTGTTTTAAAGTTTTTAAAAATTTTTAAAAGTTGTTTAAAGTCTTTAAAAGTCTTTCAAATTCTTTTTAAAGTTTGTAAAAGCTTTTAAAAGCGTTTAAAAGTCTTTTAAAGTATTTTTAAAGCTTTTAAATGTATTTTAATGTTTTTAAAAGTCTTTTAAATATTTTAAAAGCCTTTTAAAGTTTTGAAAAGTCTTTTAAAGTTTGCAAAAGTCTTCTAAAAGTTTCTAAAAGTCTTTTAAAGTCTTCTAAAAGTTTTTAGAATGTTTTTTCTTGCATTTGAAAGTTTTTAAAAGTCTGTAAACGTCTTTAAAAGCCAACTCTGTCGAAAAAGCCCTGTGGATCTAAACCTTGTGGTTCTGATTCGGTGCAAAAGGGCAATGATAAAGGTTCTCGGCTTAAGGATCGGTGTAGCGCTGAAAAGTTTCATGATTTACAGGTTTGGGGTTTAACGGTGTGACTACTGGACTGGATTCTGTGGGCTTCGGCTTCAGAACTTTATAGATCGAGCATTGATTCTGCGGGGTGTAGGCAGGAGTCTAGCCCGCGAGCTCGTCTCGAGCAGCAGTCTCAGTTCATATCTACGTATCTGTGTGTTTGCGGTTCGGGTTTGATGAGCAATGTGTGCCCAACAGGCGCTGATATGAATGGATAGTACGGAGGCTAAGCGAGATTTTGGACAGGTGTCATGGAGGTCTTCTCAAGGCTGCGACAGGCTGCTTGGCACCTCTACTCCCTGCTCGTCATCTGATCGGGAATGTACGTATCCTGCTGGTCATCTGATGACTCGAGGCTTGGAGTTGTGAGGGAGCTGCTGAAGCACAAGATCCAGCACCTGCAGTAGAACAATTCCGGCCGAATGTTGCGCCCCGAAGCCCTCAGACACCACGGCTTCACACACCGGCCCGCCGCACCTGGGCGGCACCTGCGCTCCCTCTCCTTGTGCCTTGGTCTCGGACGTGTTTTGTGCGTGATTCTGTTCTTGGATTTCTACACTCCACGATGCACTTGTCTTGGAGGATTTAAACATATTTAAACGCGAGTGGCCCTCCATCGAACTTCTTGTTGCCCGACGTGCCCCGGAATGCCAGATTCATTGCAAATTGCTAATGATTACATTGGCCTTCGACATTGTTGAACTCCACCAGGACTTTTGGGGACAACATGTTGGCCGGGCCCCTGAATCCGGCCAGTACTGGTGGCAATCATGCTGGCCTTGCTATCCTTGCTTCTTCGTCATGTGTACCTGGGGAACTGTATGATCCTAGACGTGTGCATCGACCTAGGCTCACACACCTGAAACCATGCCTTGCGGCATACTATGCTTGCTTGACACTTATCCTTGCAAGACTGACAGTATAGCTTCACATGTCGCACGACAGCACGTGAAGAAATTATCGCCACACGACTATTCGCTCAAGGACCCCACCCACGCACCCCACCACTCCCAAACAGGGCGTAGTAGCGCAGCCTCACCTGGTGGGTGTCAGTAGCGTCATTCCTACCCAATGACCTCCAAGTGCCGGGCGGACCCCGGCGATGATTCCAGTCGCGGTCCGTCTGTCAACATGGAGGCTTCTGAAACCAAAAGAACCATAAAAATGTCCAAGCAAAGCGCTTCAGGGTATCGTTTAAACTGCATGTGTAGGCGATTCAGCTCCTCCTGGCTACAAATCTCTTCAGGAGCTTTCCACAACCCAGGCTACCTGTTGAAAGGAAGAAGTCTGCATCGAGGACTGAGTTGCAACTACCTCTCATCTGAACCAAGACTTCCAACACCGTTTAAGGGAACCCCTATAGCATAGTATTCCTCATAGTAACCTAAAAGTATTCCTCATAAAGGTAGCCTTAACAGCGAAGGTTATCGCACCGGTGGCATTCCCTGAACAACCAAACTGCATTGGCTCGGCCCAGGCAGTTTCTCCAAAGCGAACCCTCCGAAGTCTAGACACGCTTCAAGCCTATAATTAGTTTACTCAGAAGGCCTTTTACAGTACACTTACTTATATCACATGCCCCAAAGACACTGTTCCACGTTTTTGAGCCTTCTGCTGGCAGGCCCTCGGACTCCGTGTCGGATGCAACCGAGGAGCCTTGCAGCTCTCGGAGCGCTAACGGCTCTGGGTTTGGGTTGAAATCAGTACTTGGAGGATCATGGGGCCTAGTAAATAGTACCCTAACTGGGGTTATAAGTAATTATAAGTATAGTTACCTTATCCATAACCCCAATTACTAAGTCCCATGATCCTCCAAGTAGCGTTTAGGACTTGGGGTTTGTGGCGGGTTCTGGGTTTCCGTTAAAGTCAGTACGGTAGTTGTCAAAATTAGGGTCGCTTTTTGGGTACCCTAAATATTAAGTGCCGCATTATATGAAGGAGCCAAAAGGGGACCATGATTTCGACAACTACCCAGTAGGGTTTAGGGCTTGGGGTTTGTGGCTCGGAGCGAGCTGGGGTTCAGTGTTTAGGGTTTTGGGGTCATGTCCCGTCATTTTTCCTGGCTGGTTGGGATTACGGATTAGGGTTTTTGTTTTTTTAAGCTCCTTTTTGATGCCTGCCAGATGGTCGGCTGACTTCAAGGCCAACTATGACCAGGAGTCCTGGGACACTTACCGGCCCCAGAAAACCACACAACCAAGGCTTCGCTCACTTGTCACCCTGGTCCCTGTCCATCCCATCAACTCGTTGAACTCACCATCACGCTGCATCTTCCGACTGCCCTGGCACCATCCCTGAGGCTCCGTCACCGCCAAGCAGTGCAAGCGTGTCCTCCTCCATTCCAAGCACAGCATATTGGCTCTGAAGTAGGTCCAACACATTCTCGCCAAACTGATTGACCCACATCAGCATCCGACAACTCCATTGCCCTCCACCTCCGGTAAACTTCATTATACTGTGCCATGGTAATGTCGTCCACGAGCCCGCCCTGGTTCATTGTCCAACACCGTCCCCTCAGCGACCGAGTTCACAAGGACCGTGTCCGCCTCGCTGGGATCGAGCACTCCTCCACATCCACCCTCCATTTGTCCTCCCTCCATCAGCGGATGCCGGTGCGGATCACCTCCAGCAGTCTCGTCCGAGCTCAACAGCGTAGGCCCAATTTCCATCAGCACCGGTTCCTCCATGGCCACCGTCAGCACCAAGGACGTGGGCACATCTGGCTCAACCGGCACCCTGAGTACTTTGGACACCCTTGGCTCATCGCTACTCCCAGAGGCCAACTCCACCCGGATCATGCGACGCTTTCTCGACTCCGACGCTGGGTGCATTAGCCAGATTATTTACATAGGCAGTCCCTCAATTTGGTAGCCAGCCAATTCTCGGGATACTTTTCGGCCACTAACCACCGTTCGTACCGGATAACTAACAACGTCGGACGCACGAAAGATGGCGAAAAGCGCACCGCTGGGTGAGACCATATTGGCCTCGAGGCACGAGTCATACCCCGTAGCCTTTCCGGGACAACTACACCACGTGCTGTCGCACAACCCCACGTGATGCGGTGTGTTCATTCACATTCCCCTGAGGACATAGTCAGGAACGGCCGTTGGTCATGGCACAGCCTTCGACCCACGCTCCCTTAAGACTATAACGTCCGATGCCCCGCCCCATAGCTTCCCTCGTTAGATGGCGTCACGCTCGCCACTATGGGGGTCTTTCGTCCGAGCTGCTGCCCTGGCAAGCGGACTCATCAGAAGTGCACGGTGCTCGCCCTGGTCGGCGAATATGCTTCGGGTAAGCCTTTTTACACCACTACTTTCACCGGGTGAGGGACGTTTGGCGGCGTCCCGGTGGCGCTATCCCATGTGCGTGGGAACCCCCCAGGGTGGACAGTTTAGCGACATGTCCAGGTCGGCCAATCAACTCATGCTCTAAGGGCCCTGAGACAAGACGTCACCGTCTCGCGGTTCCCAGTGCTCAGTCCCAGAATGGCTATTTCCTGCTCAGCTACGCTGATTCCGGTCTCGCGTTCGAGAGCCTTCATCATGCTTCTTGGAGCGAAGGGATCATTCAGGAAACTGGCATGCTCATTCTCGAGCCTCTCCTCGAACCACTCGCCTGCCTCCTCATCCGGTCCCAGGGGACGCTAAAGATGCTTGGTATCCAGATCGCCACCATCCGCACGGTGGCCATCTGCCATGGCTCTGCAAAGTGCGAAAAGGAGGGGCTGATGGACACAGTTGGCCATCATCGCAACTGCCTTCGTTAGCCCTGCCCGACTCCGCGGATTCCCCAGATCAAACGACACTGACAGCGAATTGCTGAGCTTCCCCGGCTTGGGGAAGTAGTAGGTCTCGCTGCCTACAGAAACATCAATCTTAGAGCAAAATTCCAGCCTTTCCGACGTGCTTGTCACACATTCATGAAATTCGAGATCGCCAGTGGGTCCCTGAGGTTCGATCTTAAAACCGAACTCAACGTAACCCTTGCACCACTCACTCCCAAATGTGTACTTATCACCAATCAATCTGATGAAAGCGTCGGCGAAGACCTGGAGCCCGTCATCGCCTTCACCCTTTAGATTGGCGAGACTGCCGCTCTTGAGGCTGTCGATGATCATTTGCATGATCACCTTCTCACGCACTCCGCGCTTCTCCAAAAACATGGAGAAGTTGGCGTAAAAGAGCGTGAGATTGGTTAGAAAATTCAGGATACTGGTTCCGCGGTCGCCATTTTCCCTGATCATGTCCCAGATCACGGCTTTTACGACGTTTTTCACCGAGATGGATGCTTTGTTCTTTATCCTATCTCGGATCGCCGCATTCAGAAGGCTGTCTTGGCCCTCAACGCTCATGATCTTCATATATCTTCATGAACATGGATAAAATGATGTCATTTTCAATGAGGTCGCGGCACTCTTTAGTGCAGCTGCCATCAAATGACCCGAAACCATGCTGCAGGCATGATCATAATTCCGCATCATTTCGCCCATTCGCCTCCCGAACTCCCTTCGGGAGGCGTGCTTGAGGGATTAGGGTTTAGGGTATAGGGTTTAGGGTTTATAGGGTTTAGGGGGGGGGGCATCGACAAGGGAGGAGCAGAACTTTCTTTGCTGTGGTTTGTTTCGCTGCTGGGTGACATTTTCCGACAGGGCTGCCTCGGAAAGGAAGCCAAATATTGTTGCTCTTGCCACCACGTTTACTACTACTGTTACTATTGCCATTGCTACTAATCGAATATTACCAGTGCACTTAAAGCAGAGTAGATTCTGTTCTGCGATAGTATATACGGCATATACCCTATACTCGGACTCTACTCTACTACAACCGAGCCATGATTTGTTTCCGGCGGGTCCAGCAAGAGTGGTGTCAGTCTGCGCATTTTTGTTGCAGCTTTATTCGAATACGTGTCCGGAGCCTCTCCCGGCTGGGTATAGGTGTTCAAATTGACTGTCTCCCGTAAGCAAGCGGTGTGGGAAATCTGCACTTCTTCGCTGTGGTGCTAGTTGTCTGCTCTCTTCTCGTGGAAAAAGGCAGTACTGCCCTGGCAATAGTCGGTGCAGTCAGGTAGCCGTGGCACACAGCGCTAATATTCCGTTCATATGCTGTTGGAGGTGCAAGATAACGGATTCAAGGCGACTGTGACTCTCAGATTTGTTCTGCAATCATGAACTGGATGGCGCAACTAGCATGCTTTCGGCGAAATGTTCAAGCCTAGGCCCTACTCCAGCCGCAGGTTGAGAGACAGGACCTGTCGGCACAACAACATAATAATTCGGGGATTCCTCATAGTCATAGTGTAAGCATGTTGGGACCATAAATATAGTATAACTTATATAAAAAAAACTTATAACCATTCAGACTCAGACCCCTAGATTATGACTGCTAGTTTGCTGAAGGATGAAGACCTCGTGGAGTATCCGGCCCAGCACGATCCGGAGCCAAGCTGCAGAGTACACTGATATCTTATACTATGTTACTATACTACACCATATCACGCTGTACATATATCATCTTGTATCACATGATACTGCGCTGTGTTTGGTTATGTAACTAGTATGAACAGCTTAACGTGATCGCCAGTCACGTCCGTGCGTTGCCGGGGGCCCCAGCGGTCCATGCCTTGCAAAGAGCCCTGTTCGGGCTTGGCATTGACTTGGCCTCCTGCGCTGTGGGCCCGTCATATGAGTCAATACGGGGGAGGAAGTCTGACAAAAACAGTGCTGATGGCAGCAACAATACAAGTACAGCAAACTAATGATGTCCTTTCTGATTATACAGTCCCTATATAATAAAGTAACCGAACTGATAGAATTCAATAGAACTTATCCATGCTACTTTAAGCTTCGGCACAAGTATCTCTTCGTTGTCAGGAGACAAACAAGACGAGGCTCCGAGTTCGGGTAACATATTCTATAGCTAAGTAAGGGGACACAGACCCCGCTACTTGGCCGGCAGACACCTCTACAAGTCGAACTTCATAAAGCTTCGCGGATAGATGTTGTCGGTAGAATTGCACTCGCTCTGATCACCCGTCTGTCCATGTCTGCTTGTCGATGATGTCTATATCATATCCCCCCGGCTTAACGGCTTAAGGGCATCTACACAATTCGATGAGGTCCACTAAACTGAGAGTCTTGCTTTTGAGGATAACTACTACGAGTTTGCGTTTGAGACTTCTGCAAGAAGCTGCAATGCAGAAAACAGCCGAACAAACATGTTGGAGGCATTTCGCTTTTTCTCCGGTCGGGCAATGCTGTCGCCAATGCTCGGCATTGGCCTGCAAAGACAAAACGGACCTCCACAAATGACCCGCTTGTTCAGGAAGCTTGAGTGGCAGGAATGCAGCCGTGGTATGTACGTCATGCATTCAAAAAGTTGCACAATGAGTCTGCTGTGCGGTCGCTGGTCGTGCGTGGGACCACGTTCGAAGCTTCGAGATTGCAGGGGTTGAGACTTCAGATACAGAGTGCTTTACCATCATAAGTCCTAGCAGCCGCTTCAAACTTCACAACCAGTAACCAGAAATCGTCGCATCAGCTTCCTTGCTCCCACAAGTTAGCCGGTGTCATATTTCTATAAATATCCCGAAACCCCTAAACCCTAAATCCGATAAAGGCAATCCGAAAGATTGCGGGAGTTGGCCTACCTATGCCCGAAACCAAGGACCCTACCCAAGAAACATCAGACCCCCCTAATATAGGGCCTCAATAATTAGAGTAGGGTTTGGGGGCTAGGCCCCTATTTTAACCTCTTGTCAGTTAAGTCAGGTGGAGGCTGCCGGTGCTTTCTGAAAAAGACAGCTGGCAATGCTAAAAGGTCCGGCATCGAAATTCTCTAGTAGGGTGCAACGTTTGGGGGGGCTTGTAGACTAAACAACGTCTCAATCGTCCATGAAACGTCTTACACAACATCTCACGTCCGTGCCTGACCTACATGCAGCTGCTCGGCGACGAGCCCAGAGCAAACCCTTCAGCAAGCAGCTTCAACCCATCGTTCCGTTACTTGTTTTTTCAAGTCTGGGAGAAAGAAAGCTGCCAAGCAGCAAGTTGCTGCACGTCCTCCAGGATTTCTCTGAGCTTGCGTGGCTCTTCACAAACGGCTCCGACGCTGCCCAGAGCTGTGATATCCACCGGCCTGGCTTTGGTGAGTGTATGAGTGTATACCGGGTAGATCGTTGATACAAAACCGTGTACTAATGCTAATCACTCGGACGCTGACAAACTGCGGCTTTATACGCTTGACACGCCGCTGCTCACAGAACAACTTTCTGAAGGAATAAGGTGTATCCGAGAATGAACCTAAGCCTGACAACAGCAGCATAACAAGCCACATGTAAATTTCGATCTAATATGACGAACGCTTCGATCGCCACTGCTAGCACTGTTGGTTCTGTAATGACTATCGTCGCCACGATGTTCGCCGATATCACAGTGATCTTTTGGGTTAGCAACTCGGCTAGTACTGTTGCCATAGTCAAGCTCGGGCATGAGACCATCAACTATGACCTATGATCAAAAAGTGCAACAGTTCGTGCCAGGGTGCAACCGTGCCCCTCGAAAGGCGGCGACGAGCTGCAAAGCGGTTTCCCAGTTGTGGCCTCGTGCCGTAGGCTTGGGACAGGGTCTAGTTTGCAGGGCTGCGGTTTGAAGGGGTTTATGGCTTGAGGTTTCGACGCCCGCACTCACACAAGGCGGACAAGCCTTCACAGTCTCCACCATGACTACCTTGACACCCTGGCGCCAAATGCAATACCTCAAGAATCACTATGCCATCCTGAGCCCACACCCCACGCCAAACCCTCAACATAAGAGCCACCACACCGGTGCAGCCATCACCCAGTTAACCCAGCTCGTACAAGTGCAGCACCGACTCAAGCAAGTATATGTTAGTGTACTGTTTGCTAGGCTAACGGCTAACTGCACAGCTCATCGTAATACTGCTGGTGCAACAAAAGCGCTCAACTACGAGACATTACGGCCTTTAGAGGCCAGTGTGTCGACTCTGCACACGGGTTTGACGCGGTTTGACTCTCACAACCCACACATGGTGGGCAAGGGATCACAAGACAAGGGCCTAGTACCTGAGCTTTTGAAGAGAAAGCCTTGGGCCTTGGAGAGCACAGAAATGGAGGTAGGGCGATTGGTTAAGGGCTTGTAGGGCTTGGGTTCGGAGTCCAGTGTTGGCAATTGTGGAAAAAGCCAAGTAGTTCAGGATCGAGTCAAGGCGGCCAGCTGTTAGCTGAAGGATTCGCAGGCTTGTGCAGGATCTTCGAAGTTCTTTGCTGAGGGGCAGGGCACTCGAAGCTTTAGTGGGCATGGATGGTGCGCGAGGACTCGTGTCATCCTCAGCCCCTCTGAATAATCCAAACTTCGCTAACAGGAGAGACTCGCACACTGAAGCCTCCGCCAACACAAGCAGGAGAACAGTAACCTGGACGCAAAGTAATCAACGAGATCAACTCTAGAGCAGTTCTGCCACCATACCCCACGCGAAGCGCTCTGAACCCCACGACTAGGAAACCCGGAAGGATCCCTCAGCCCTCAGCCCCATAAAGCCACTACACTTTAAACCTCAACATTCACTTTTGAAATCTGATAAACATTAAGTCATCCCTACCACCTACATAGGTCGAAGTTGTTCAAGACTTCAAAACCCTAAACATCCTATAGTACACCATAGTAAGATATAGTATACCGTATATCATGCTATATAATCGTACATAGCAGGATATTATGGCCGCTGGCTTTTCTTGAAAGAGAAGTGGCCCTTGGAGCAGGCGCCCACAGCCGAGCTGAGGCTGAACATGTCGGGCACAAGCCGCGACTCTGTGATGCGATCCTTGGCAAATTGTTAGGGCGTTGAGGGTTTACCTAGAGGCTCCATAGTATTTAGAGTCCTATAAGCTAATCCCAAAAAGGAAAAACTATGGAGCCTAAGGGTATAGGGTTTAGGGTTTATAGGGCTTAGGGTTTGTAGTGCTTGGGTCTATAGGGTTGTCTAGGCTTATAGAGACTTAGAGGATTCTGAAAGCTTGGGCCCTTTGGCTGCTGTAGAGTCGAGTCAGAATTCTCCCCCGGCAAGGTTGATCATCATTCTTGAATATTATTTCACTATTGTTATTCTCATTATTAGCATTCTGTTTATGGTCGCTGTTATATAGAACTATCTCCAAGTTCTTTGCAAGCGAGCAAGCTGCCAGCAACGCCACGGCTCCCTGCCAGTGGCCGCTCCGAGCGCACGCACCTTAGCAATTCACGCACGCATAGACGGAATAGCCGGCTTAGAGTTTAAGGTTCAGGGTCTAGGGTTTAAGGTTTGGGGGTATGGGTTTAGTGTTCCGGGTTTAGGGTTTAGGGTACAAAACTCAATGTCGTCTTCCCTGGCCCTCAATCCCATCGTCTCCATGATTGCCAACGACTTGCTATTTTGCAGCACGCCATCATGGTCACCATTCTCCAACGATAGTCATTTCCAGCACCATTCTCAGTCTCGTCTTCATCTTCATCACCATGATCACCGTCGCCATCAAATAACACCCTACAATCACCATCGCGACGTGGTCGCCTCAAATCTCGACACCGCCAGAAGTTCTGAAAGTGTTCTATGCGCTTCCTGTGCGGTTGGACTCTCTTTGAGTTTAAGGCTGTAGCCGCAAGGGGTGTCGGCCCCAAACATCCCATACTCTAAACCCTTCTCAGTCACAGATTCTGCTGATCATCATCACTACAATCGTGACAACTGTCATCCCGAAGGCTGAAGGAGGGGCACCAACCGGACGTCGTTCACCACCACTCCTTGTGTCACTCTTATGCTACACCTATGCATTTCTTTCGCTTCCAGACTTCGTTCTGCTTTTTCTCTGATCCATAAATATCATCATCGTCATCATCATCAGCAGCCGAAGCAACAGAGATTGCCCGACATCACCATGCTCATCTGTACATCAAGTCCGGCGGCATCACCACCACCACAAGAGCGGGGACCAACACGAGGCCGACGTCGATGGCGACATTGGTTTTGTTCAGCATGGTGAAGTTGCTGTCGTTGTGGTCGCCGCAATTGCTGTTGCTTCTGTTGCTGCCGTTGTTGCCATTGTTGGTCCTGCCAATTGGTATGATGCCTCGTCTTGCTGTTTCTTATACTCCGGATGTGGTCAGAAACCGTTGAGTACAGTTGCAGTTGATGCTGATGCTGTGATGATGCTCTCGTTGCTCGTCCTGTTGTAGCTGCTTTCGCAGATCCGCTAGCCATGCCAGCTTCCTGCAATTCATGACCTGCCAAGCCCATGAGAGCAAGGCAGTGGGAGGCAACGAGCATGGCTGTCACGATCGCAGCCAAGCAGCTGATAGCCGAGTTGAAGGAAACTAGTGAGGCCTCAGGAACCGGATTGGGAGTCGCCAGCAGATGCCAGAAAGAGCACTGTCAATTGTGCAGCAACTGCCCGGCACATTTATGGAGTAGAGCGACATGCCGCCAAGTAGCTTGCACACCTTGCACTTCGATCTCGCTCAGAAGGTAGACAGCCCATTGCCAGCGGCTGCCTTCCGTCGTCCCCACGCTTAGACAGACGCACGATGCTCTCCGAATTCCGAAGGAACCACTACACTACACTGCAGAATTGCAATCACTCGGCGAAACTTGCACTTAAGTTCTGACACAATACTCCTCAAAACCGGGATTCCTCGAGCAGATGCTTCCATTCTTCAACCATACTAGGTCTCGACTCTCATGATGATATGCAACCTGCTTTGCATGACTAGGATAGCTCAAACCTGTCGGAGGCCTTTCTCGCAAGCGCTGATGGCGGCATTGAAAACAATGTCGCTCACCTCCACCTGCAGGAGGCTCAACTCACACAGATGTCGGGTGCTGAAGGATGGCGATTTCAGAACCAGCATGCTCGGAAGTGCTGCGGGATTAAACTCAGGACATGTAGTTTGTCATTTGGCGCTTCATACATTCATCTTGGGTTCTGCAGAACAGGGCAGCTGACAACGCGCAAATGCGCAACTGTCTGTATACATACGTATATATATATATATACACATACGTATGTACACATACATATATATATATGTATATTGAACTAGGGCACTGGCTTGTTTTGACAGTCTAGACTGGCTTGCTGGCCGAAGATGTTGTTGTTGCAGCGTAGGGTAGTTTCTATGTCTTAAGTTCAACTTCAGTGCTACAACGAGCTTGGAGAGCAGTCGCATGAATAAGTCTTGTACTCCTACATTGGCTCTCTGCACCGTCCTCCCTCTTGTGCGAGGCTTG
The DNA here is from genome assembly GCA_905221615.1 of Symbiodinium sp. CCMP2592. NCBI lineage: Eukaryota > Dinophyceae > Suessiales > Symbiodiniaceae > Symbiodinium > Symbiodinium sp. CCMP2592. The sequence continues at coordinate 1,115,276 of CAJNDT010006202.1, read as the reverse complement.
GCGATTCTTCGGGCTGATGGATCTCGGAAAATCGAAACACACTGCAAACTTCCATAATAAAATGATACTAGTGATACCGCTACCTGTAGAAGTAGAATGCGATTCTGTGTGGAAAAGGGTGGTATACTTAATTCATACCCAGTTATAGGCGGAAGGGGAGACAATTGCTAGTTACTCACACCATGTGTCTAGGCCCTCATAGCCCAGAAGCCTTACGCTGAATCCTGCGATCCTTGCGGTTTCCGGCTGGGCGGGGTCCCCCAACTGAAAGCGCAAACTGTGGGACTTGTTCGGTCTCTCTTACTGGGTTTAGGATGTATATTATATGTATATATATATATATATATATGTACACATCAGACACATACAATTACGGTCTGGATTGCTTTGTGTTGGGTTTTGGCTTTATCTAGAGCTTTCAGGGCCTCTCTGAGAACCCGCCTGGCGAAGTGCCTCAAGCAGCAACTGCACAGCCCACTGCCACTTGCCTCCAGCCTCACCGGAGAGGCGTCTCGCATAATGATGACAAAGTCTGGTATGAGACAATAGGATAGTACAGTATATCATAGTGTAGCATAGTCAGTTATAATTAACTAGTAAATGCTTTTGATAAAAGCTTTCCAGTACTGAAATAATTTCTGTCTGCATGGTCCAATATACAGAAATCCGGTGCATGAATCCACGGTGCAAGTGTCGGAAACAAGCTTGCCGCAAGGTCCACTGTTGAAGCTGTTTGCAGATTTCCAGACTCGAGCAGATTTATGCACAACTGGTGCGCATATATATATATATATATAGAGAGAGAGAGAGAGATAGAGAGAGAGAGATCGATAAATACATAGATAGATACAAGAATTCCATGCATCATGCATCCAACATGTGTATATATATATATACATATGTATTACATATATGTATATATGCATGCACATATCCAACAAGTGTGTGTGTATATATTATATATAGAGAGTGTAAGACATTACGGGCCCCATATTTTCCAGTCAAAATGCTGTTTTCTAAGAGTTTTCATCACAAAAACTTACAATCGTCATAATTTGCATACTAGTGGTTTTCAAGCTTACTTAACCCTGTTGCTCCTGATGCCTGATATGGGAAGTACTTTCCAATCAGCATGGGATGCACTTGTGACTACCTTTCATTGTGGAGTCTCATGAAGACTATCCGATAAATCAATGCCACGTCAATCTTGTGGTTGTTCTTTGTGTCTCATAGTATAATCTTGCAGATAAATGAGATACAATGCGTCTGTGAAGCCGTGCATTTCTCCACCCTTGAATGATGTACAAGACCGGTCAATCTATATAACTTTTGCATATCAACGTAAAGAATCGCTTACATATCCCACCGGTTTTTGCAGGCCCCATCATGTGCATGGTAACATATGATTTTGGATATAAACGTCCAGCATATACTGTAGCATGACAAGTTGAGTTTGGCATCATACAGGCAGGTTGCTCAAACAGTTCCCACCGTCTCAAACTGTATACATGCAGGCGATCAACTGGATCGTGTTACCGGATCCATTTGCATGTGTACATATATACATATATGTACATAGATGTCTTTGCTACATTCAGTTTCGATACCGTTTTTCGTATGAATGCTAGCTTGTTTAGTGCAACCTCCTTCAAAGGCGTATTTATTGTTTACGATTATTGTTGCATTGGTTGTCCTTGTTTCGGAGCTCCCAGTCCAATAATTTGTCCAGTATTTGGAGCTGTGTGTGCGGAATTGTGTATTTCAATTGCAACAGCTTCTCACAGAAGCCAACCCAAAAAAACTGAAAACCTACGACCTTCGAAGACAATCATCGCATGGATGTTGCTGAATACATCCTGACAGCTACAATGCTGGCTTATCCAGATTAGTGATCATTGCGGCTGAAGCCCACGAGCCCCCAAAGGATAAGGATATAATTTAGTTAATATACTTTCCAAGGAGATGGTGCTTTGCTATCATTATTGTACATGCAGACACATGGAGATCCACCTGCAATATTAATCATTTTCGCTGTCTTGTTGCTCATACCATCTAGTCATAGGTCGACTGCCGTGAAAACACATTATTTGCACATGCACACACAAACATACACCGACACGCACATACGATTGCCATCAGCTGTAAACAATACCGCTTGTTGTATCTATGCTGCAGGTAATGCACCTGTATGCCGCAACCATTCTAATATGGTCTTGTTAAAGCCCATGACGCACTTCATCGTGTGTCTTATGGATATCTCCGTAAACTAAATCCTGTTACCCAAGCAAAAGTATAAGAACTATACTATGCCTAAAACCAACTTTCTAATATGTGACATGATCAAGAAGTCAAGTATCTCTTGTGGTGGAAGTAAACATGGCAGATTACATTGGCAGCTGCATGCCAGTTTTGGCAAGAGTAATGGAGCCGTCATAATGAGGCACCCAATCGGCAGTTGAACAGGATATTCGCCGCATTCCTTCAATGTAAAAGGCATGATATGTTTGAATATGGCCATATCAACATAGAGCACCAGGAAATCTCTTCAACATATCATTATGATATTGAGCCATCCGTATAGATCATCGCAGTAGGTGTCCTTATAAGATGCCCGCATCGTTCGGGCTTCCCCCTTTACGCCTTCCGGCCGCGCGGGCAAGCGGGATTGCACCACATATTGGTTAAACCCCTCGGTAAACCTTTCTAAAAGCCCGGAGACTTATTCTCACACATAAACCCAATCTCGCATGAAGTTACAACAGTCACAGCTAGGTATGAATAGGTCGCAAGATGCAGGCAGCATCTCATGACACATATCTTCTAGATGAGATTTGACTTAGATGTCCTTGTGCATCCCGTGAGCTTGCCAAGCTCGTATGGCATCTCCCTAGCACCTCATGCTACATGTTTATGAGTGTGTTACGCCATATCATACTATGATGCGCATGGTTCACGTGAAGATTGATACTTCACCATGACGTGCTCATGAGATATATTGTTTCCATATCTAGCCAGTTTTGGTATAATGATATTCAGATTCCTGCGAGTAGCCGATCCTGATCACAGGAACATAAACCAATAAGGATTTCCAGTTGTAAACTCCCCGACAGAGCCCACCATGTTGCTCGAACATCGCACAAGTGGAATATTCAAACTCCCGTTTTCATGCACCTATAAGATAGTTGGATTCGGATCCCTTACATCGCAACCTGCCAATGAAAGGCGAAGACAGTGTTTGTTGTATATGTTATCGAGGAGACTGCTCATACATGTATCTGACATCCGACATATATACCGACCATATGTCCTCGCATATGCTACCACATCATATGCGACGTCAAACATTGTTGTTATCGCTTGACTACGACAGACCCTTCAACAGGTTGTCCACCTGGCATTGCTCAGGAGGTGGTTGTGTCGTGAGTTCGC
>CAJNDT010006202.1:969347-1109347 GCA_905221615.1 Symbiodinium sp. CCMP2592 | reverse complement strand
GTGTGTCTGATTGTATCTGTGTGCTGTTCAATGAACCTGAAGTAATCCACACTTACTTCCTGGGTTGGCACATCAGAAAGCTTGCTGTGATGAGCTCACAGCTCCGCAAACAACCTGATGGAAGCACTACAGATGAGGCGCCTGAAATGCCATGCCTGAAACCCAAACAGGGACAAGCTAGGTCCGTGACGCGAGGCCTACTCTTACTCTGAACAACCCTGCAGCCCTAAAGCCCTCATCGCATGAATCTTGCTTTTGCGCCTGGAAGGGCATGGCGCGCAAGAGATCTAAAGCCACTTCCCAGGCTCCTTCCAAAGAGGGGTTTAGAAGGGTTTACAACCTCAGGGGGTGCTTAGGGAAAATTAGGGGGGTTATGATGATACGCAGCAGCTGTTGCAGCAGGCAGGGTGATTATATTGACGATGGCAAGAAGCCGTGCCCACCGCGAAGTACGGAATTGGCATTGCAACCCTACCAAGCCCTGCTGTTCCTTTGCAGAGCATTGAATATTGGTCCAACCCCTGGCTTTACGGGCTGATTGCCAAGTTGCGAGAGGGCAGGGGGATGGGGGGGGGGGGCAAAGTGCATTGATTCGGGCCACAAACAACCCACTTTCTTGTCCACAAACAACGCTACACCCTAAACCCAATCATCTGCAGCTTCCAAATCTTGATCAGGCCCCCTTGGCCTCCTTTCTCACAGGCACTGATCGCAGCATTGTAGGTAACAACCTTCAGAGACGCTTGGGATCTCATGATATGACTAAATATGGGAGCCTGAATAATCAGAATAGCTTTTTGGGGCCCATTACACTATAATCGTAATAAGGTACTGCCAGAATATAGGTAATTATTTAGGCCCCTATATTATAGTAGCCGTATGGTAGCCGGTAGCCCTTATAGAACTCTTTAAAGGGAGCCCTAGTCCAACTATTTAGGCAGCTCAGGGAGTCGCCGAGACGTGGCAAATGCTCCGACCCTAGCGATGCATATACCCCTCCCTAGGGGCTACTAGATGGTAGGATACTGGGCTACATATTGTATGGATAATAACCCACTATCTAGGCAAATCGTCGGTTTTGGGGGTACGTAATGTATCCTTAATAACCTACTATTTAGGTAACTGGCACACTGTGGGGACTGGCTGTGATGGATGTGACGGTCCTGCCGCCGCGCAAAGCCCAAGCATCATGAGTCTCAAACGGGCTTAGCTGTCAACCCAGCAAGCGAAGCACCAGCCGTGTTTTGCTAGTGACGGAAAACCGAAGCATCATGAGCATCAGCCCTTCCGTCGCCACGAGAAAAAGTCAAAGCATCATCTTTGTCAGCTGGACTTTGCTTTGCACCGCAAGCAACGAAAGCACCAAACGGATTTCGCTAGTGGCGTCGCAACGCAAAACCCTCGCATCAAAAGCATCAGCTGGGCATTCCCCTCGGTCCCGTCCCTACGGAAAATCCAAACATCATGAGCATCAGCGTGGCTGTTACTTCCGTCGCCACGAAAAGCCCAAGCATCATGAGCGTTAGCAGGGCTCCTTTCACCACAAGCAACGAAAACACTGGTCGGGTTTTGCCGGTGACGTCGCAACTGAAAACGCAAGCATCATTAGCATCAGCTCGGCTTTGCCTTCCGTCGACACGAAAAGCCCGAGCATCATGAGCATCAGCTGGGCTGTGCCTTCCCTGTCGCCACCAAAAGCCTTAGCATCATGAGCATTCATTAGACGGGCTTCGCCTTGTCCCGAGCAAGCACAGCTGCAGCCTGGTTTTGCTTGGCATCGCAACGGAATGAACAAGCATCATAAGCATCATCATCTGGGCTTGGCTTCGGTCGCCACGAACAGCCCATGCATCACGCATGTGCATCAGCGGGCTTCGCATATACTCCAAGCAACGACCCGCACCAGCCGGGTTTTTTGGCAGCAGAAAACCCGCACTTCCTGAGCATCAGCTGGGCTTTGCCTTCCGTCGCGACGACCGGCCCAGGCGTCATGAGCATCAGCCGGGCTGTGACGTCGCAACGGAGCCGAAGCATCATGAGCATCGTCTGGGCTTTGCTCCCCGTTCACGAAAAGCCCAAGCGTCGTGAGCATTCGCGGGGCTTGCCTTTCAACCCAGCAAGCAGAGCAAAAGCCGGCTTGTGCTGGTGAAGTCGCAACGGAAAGCGCGAGCATTATGAGCATCAGCTGGGTTTGCTTTCTGGATTGCGGCCAGAAAAACCCAAGCATCATGAGCAAAAGCAGAGCTTCGCCTTATACCCGAAGCAGCGAGAGGACCGACACGGTTTTGCTGGTGACGTCGCAGCGCAAAGCTCGAGCATCATGAGCATCAGCTGGGTTTTGCTTTCCGCACCCTTGAACTGTTGGTTTGATGCACGGTTTTGTTCGCCTGTGTTTTTCGAAAAACAAGATCCTGCAGCCAATGTCTTGAACCTACAGGCGCATGTGCACTGAAACCATTCAGCAAAATCCACGCCCCCTGGTACTCATCGCGGTACGTGATGAGGGTCGGTCGATATTATAATTCCGATGAAAGACCATTTAATACCCCATGCGACCGCCCTTGCGCACTCTTGCGTGTTTCTTGCGCGCGCGAGAGTTTCATGCCTGCAGCTTGTATGATTATGAACTTCAGTATCTGAGGAAAGCAAGGTTGCAAGACCGAAAATGCACCCCAGGGCAAGCTCTATTACATATCGATATATATATATATATATATATATATATATTTATATTTATATTTATTTATTTGTTTATACATATATATATATAGCCATATTACTGCACTTGCAGGCTCTTGCGCCCGCCCTCGCGCGTTCTTGCGCGCACACCATATTTTGAATGCAAATTCAATAGTTACAACATATGTTGTAGAGCAAACACGGTCAAGAGAAGGGGGTTTAGATCAACCCGCATGTGCCAAGGGCCCCACGTTGCGATGCAGCTTGTGATCGGCCTTGCCAAGCTGGGCGACTTCAGGAAAGCTCGCTTGCTTTTGGGGGAGCCAGGACATAAAACAGCGAGACTGGTTCGAAATTCAGCCAGTGAGGCTGATCTTTCACTTGTGGCTTTCAGGAGTTCTGCATGCATCGCAGTCGACAAAAAGGCCCGATGCTTCTCCCTGAGTTCCAAACAAGCTCAGCATCCCTTCACGCTGTGTTGCCGAGATACGGCGGTGCTGAGGAGATGCAGTGCCCACTGCCAGTGGCCCATCTTCTCGCAGGCAGAGACTGCCTGTATCACATCGGTTCCCGATGGCTTATGCAGCCCCTTTTGTGCTGTCCCCGGCCATGTCTTTTGGCCTCTTCTCTGCCTGTCTCTCTCTCTCTCTCTCCTATGGACTCGGTCACCCCTCAGCAGCAGCCGCAACATACAGCACAGCTCCTTCGCTATGTTCGCACGGAAAACCAGACGGAAACTGGAACTCTCGAGCTCCCCTCCTCTTGGTCTGTACGTACTTTCCGATATGTGGTTCGTCCAACTGCTTTCTGTAGGGCGTGTAATGTAGCTTCTACTAACCCTAAGTTGCCATGTGCCCAAATAGTATATAGACTTTGGGCCCAAAGTACCTATACAGGGACTACGTTAAGGCCAAAGAATATACTATTTGGGTACATGGACCCTGAGGGTAAGCTCTTCTTTTCAGGCGTAGAAGCAGAGAAAAGTCCTGTACTGGCTTGGGTCCCGTCGGCTGTGGAATGGTCTGCAACCCTCCAGGCTTCGAATCATGCAGCGAATGCATACATGCCACAATACATACGTACATACATACACACATGTATAATTTATTTGCTTATTCACACACAGCTACCTCTCCCTCTCTCTCGATGTATTAAGTATGTATAAATAGATACGCGAATATATATATATATATATATATATATATATATATACACATACACACACACATATATATATATATATACACACACATATATATATATATATATATATATATATATACATACATATATACACGCACAAGGTGAATATACACATACAGTACCCACACAGAGGTTTGTGTTCAAGAATGGCTTTCATTGCAGTCAAGGCACAGCATTGTAAGCAATCAGGTCTACGTTTGCTGGGTCTTCCTGGCAGGATGCAAGTGCTGAGATGTGCGATGGCTGCCCCCCATTCAGCCACACCAGTCCCTGCGTTTGCAAGCGCCGATGACTGGGATTAACATATTCGTGCTTGGGCTGTTGCTATTGTGTCTAGCACTGGGCCGCCTATATAGTCGAAGGAAGCAGGCGAATGCTGCGATTCATCTAGGGCAAAGGCCCTCATAATGCATGCAACCTCAATCAGGACCGCAATCATAGAGGCAATCATAAAGACATGCAGCTCAAAAGACTGCACATGTCACCTCACCGAGACGGCGTAGGCAAGCCAAAGCCACGTCCCACCTGCTGCAGGCTACCAGCAGTTTGGAATTCGTCCACGAGAACCGTCACCGTGCCCCTACCCAAACACATACGCAGCTTTTCGATGCAAGTTTCTGAGTACATTATACCTATAGCTCTAAACACAGGCTCTGTGAAGGAGGCTGATCCACTGGTAGCGCATAGCTAAACTCACAGAAGGCCCCTTAGACTATCAAGCCAATGCTTGACCCAAAGCGGACGCGAAAAGTCTACTCTTCCGTACACATGCCCTTGCTGCCTCCGAAGCCTTCGAAAAATTGCAATCCGCACGCCGCGCAGAACGACTTGAGAACCTTTCAACCCCGCCAGCTCAACGCGTGCTAGCGCTCTGCACCCCGACGTGCGGAAATACCCAGAGGGTCCAAGTATCATTATGGTATATACTTAGACCCCCAAAATGCCCTATAAGTATAGACCATAACGATACTTGGACCCTTTGGGATAGGAAGCGCAGGCTGGCAAAGCCCTGGCCTCCGTCGTTTCTCGCAAGCGCTTAATGCAGTGCTGACGAGGATTGTGTCCTCCGTGGCCTGCAGGGGGTGCTTGTTTGACACGACTTGGGTGCTTCATTTTTGAAGTGGGCAAGGTTTGTGGGCATTTTGGGGTCTGGGATGGTGGGCGGAGAAGTGCTGTGGAGAATGAAGCTGAGCATTTACTGAAATTTTGAGGCTGGGTTCGCGTCCTACAGGGGATGCATTCTTGCACTTGGCTGTAATGTCCAGGAAGAAAGGTTGCGCATCAGCCCAAGAGTGTCATGCCCGCACCTGCACCCTACGTCGGAAGCTTCGACAAAGTGCTGGTGGCAAGCGGCTAAAGCCGATATCGTTTCGTCTTTGGCCTGAGAGCTGCTCGTTCTTGCACCGGGGCTCAGGTCCCGCGGGCATGAAAGAGAACACAAGTATTTGCTGTCGTGCTTGTCCCATCTTGTAGAGGGGTTTGTGACTTTTTGGCAGGACTGCCAAGACACCAGCACTACAGACATATGGCTCTGTCAAGACTTCTGCAGGGTCTCCGACTAAAACCCCGAACCCCAAATCTATTCCCGTCTCTCCAGATCCTAATTACCGTGCCAGAGCCTCCCAAGCTGCTTTAGACACCAGCTGCAGGGCAGGTCGCCATTGCTGGCCCTTTTCCTTGGAGGAAAGTGCGAGTTACAGGCCGAGGTTCTAGAACCCCGCAAAAGAGCAAGATTGAGACAAACCAGTGTGCGTGGTTGCGGGTGTGATTGCTGAAACACTCGAGGCAAATAGACATGTTCGGTTGATCCAGCTGCTCTTTCAAACCCGAGCGTCGCAGGAGCTCGTAGCAGATCCATAGGCAGCTAGCTCAACTTGCAGCGAAAAGAGCCTGTCCCATCTGAGGGCTAGAAAGTGAGCTTGTGCACACCGTTTGCGATGAACCCCAGGACCCTTCGACAATCGTTTTGTTTACCCAGCCTGAGGCTTCGAATCAGCGTCAACCCGACGCTCCAGGCGCCTTCCTTTGCCTCGGAGCTTATAGAGTCAAGAATAGTATAGTACAGTACAGTGTAGTATGCAAATAGTATGCTATCACATATTACGGTATCGTGTAGTGCCATCGTATACTTTATTACATGGTATATTCCTAGATGTGCAAGACTCGTAGCCTGCCGAAGATTTCATGATTCATGTTCATTGTACGTTTTATTGCGGGCGTTGAAAGAACTAGAGAAGTATGTAGACTTATCCACGGCCATAGCAGCGACACTAGTCACTGGTGTGAGTCGTAGCTGACGAAACAAAAGCCCCGCATACCCGAAACCCTGTATTGGCAGGGCTTGGGGATTGGGGCCGGAAGGTTGGAGAAGCCTTCAGAAAGCTAGACCCCGACACCTAAAGGTATCTGGTTCTTCTGGCTAAAGTTGCTAGGTGTATGGACAAGGCAATGGCCTTTGAGCACACACCTGGAGCTTGAGTGATTGAAGCCAGAAGTTTCAAACCGCGACACCAGCAAAGCTCGCTCGTCAAGAGAACCCTCGAAGGGACTATTCGGCTCCGTGGGTTCAGGGTGGACTTCAGGGAAGCCTTCCGACCGACTGGCTTCATCTTGAAGCACAGGTACATGCCCCAAGGCTTCTTAGGCGCCAGGCCCGCAACAACCAACCCTCCTTCTAGTGGCAAGCCACAACCAAAGTACCTAAGTCCTTCTTAGTACCCGGTCTCCCTAACCACTAAAGCCTAAATCACAAACAAAATACAACTAGACGGCAGATCCAAAAAAAGCAAAGTTGCAGTCGCACTGAGGGCAGCATTGCTGCAGATCACATTCGCCTCCATGCCTCTGCAGTGCCTGATGAATACGCATATCTATATTCTATATATATATATATGTATATGTATATGTATGTATAAGCAAGTACATATGTATATATATATATATGTAGGTGTATATATATATATATATATATATATATATATATATATATATATACACATACATACATACATATGTATATGTATATACGGACATGAAACAGTAACATAGACCTATATATATATATATATAATATACATATATAATATACATATACACAGGTATAAAAACACATACATACATACATACATACATACATATGTTCATGCACGCATGTAGTGCTATCGTGTACGTATGTAGCGGGTTGAGTCTGCAACGAGGTTGTGAAGCCGGGTCTTTGTGTTTGCAGCAGTCTCAGAAGGAAGCAGAATTGTTGCAAGGAATGCTCATAATTAAGACCTAAGAGCTGGTAGCTAATAGAACTGCCGCGAGGAGATAGCTGGCTCTGAACATCAAGGACTTGAGGGCTTGAGGTTCGGGATGTATGTAGGCAAACAAGGCATAACTTGACTCCAACTATCTCAAGTACGTCTCGGAGCCTACATGGACCGACCTGCCCAATAAAGGTACCTATACTACACGAATGCTGCGTCACTTCCGAGACCAGGCCATCGACACTGAAACGGAGTGGCATGACCTCTCCCCATCTATCCGTGTATATATACATCTACATACACATACACATACACATACATATCTATATCATTTCAGAGACGCAGTGCTGAAGTTCAACTGTGAATTTGAGGTTTCAGTGTAACACTTTCGGGAAGTGTTCTCAGCTCGTGCGCCTGGTCAGAATTGTCGATTAAGGCCTCCTGGGTACCTACCCACGATTCAGCTTCAACGATTCCCCAAAAGCTCCACCTAAGTCCAGTCGAAGATGTAGCCAAAGGGGCATAGCATCCAGAGCCGCCAGTGCCAGCCTCCACTTCAGTCCCAGGTCCTTTGGGCTTCGGAAAACCAACTGTAACATACTATGATAACACACTATAATGTACGACTCCATGCTACAATACTATACTATGCTATACTAGATATCGGCTGAACACCAAAGAGTAAAATAGCTGCTCAATAGGAGCCAAGACGCGAACGCATTGAGAGCAGCGCCACAGCTCACGGCGTCTGTCTGCAGTGCAGCACGCCTATGTGGCGACGAAACGACATGTGAGGACCTTTACGAACTCAGAGGATCCGACCGCGGAATAAGAAGCAAATACTAGAATGCTACTATTGGCATCGTGCGCCACGGCTTTGCCGGATTGCTGCTTTCATGCAAAACGGTGACATACTATGTCCAACACTGCAACTGTGCCGCGTGACGTGGGATGGTGCAAAGCTAACTAGCCCACTTTAGTCCTGGATGCTTGACCCACACCCTTCGACTCAGCAACATGCAGCCTAACGGCAAGTGAGCTTGTTCACTGAAAACAGTCGTGCTACTTGCATCTGTATTCTATATGATGAGCCCCCTCTCTAGAACTACGGATGACTCCCGGATGACCCACAGAGCAAGCAGCGTCGAGTGGACATGGAAGGATGATGAGTGTACTTCTGAATCTGCCATGCTCCAATCCCACCAGAATGGGCCAAACTGTACCCTCGGCAGCCTTGCCCCAACGAGGCATTGCAGCGCTGAGTCCCACAGCTCCCCCTGGTCACGAAGTTCGGCGCTCATTCTCGGATATTTCAGGCCTGCCTGCCTGCCGGTTTGTCTATCTGTCTTTCTTTCTGTCTGCCAAAGACACAGTGAGAAAGCCAAAGCGAGATATTGATAAACAGAAACATCAAAAAACAAGATGTCTCTCTGCATCCGGCTCCACGGCTTTGGGTCGCACACTGGTTTAAACCAATGTGGAAATACTTGCATCTTTGCTGACACCGACACCCCACACACACACACGCATCTTCCACGCTGAGCTCTTGCTGAGGATCTGGAATGTTTGGTGGTGGGTAGGGGTGAGTCTGTTGCATGGATTCATAAAGCAACAGTCGCACTTAGTACGGTTATGAGGTTTCAGATGCTGCAGTGGCATCGACACCCAAAGAAACGGCTGTCACGACGGCTTCAACACCACGCTGGTACTGACTAACACTTTGGAGACAACCTGGCAGGCTCGAAGTGCAAACAACTGAAACTCCAGGGTGTCGTACTACATGCTATGTGCTGCCATGAGACTTGAAGACTCGAATCCCAACATGCCATTGCGCCCCCACTGCCCCAAACAGTCTGCCGGAGCGCTTCTCTGGAGAACATACGAAGTAGCTGCTCCACACACTACCCCAAGGCCCCATAGTAGCTCCTTTGGTTACCGCGTAAGATTCGAAATGTGAACCCCTAAAAGGAACCTTAGGGTAATTATGGCTCCATGATGCCCGATGCATCCTGAAGCCCGGACATCACATCGAACGGGGCCCATCCCTCAGACGAAATGTCGAGAGGAACGAAGGCCTTGCCGCATGTGGTCGCCAGCCTTGGTAAACCCTAAACCCTAAACCCTAGGGTCGTGTCCAGGGCCAGGGTCGTGCCAAAATGTGCGACTTCAACGAGCGACTCGATTCTGATAATATCGGGGCCTATATAATTACGGGGCCTATACGATTTTGGGGGTTCCTTAGTATAATTATAGTAGCATGGACCCAAAATCCGGCCCTAGATTAATTCTGGCGCTGGGCGCACGTTGGCCTTCAGGCTGCCAGGCTCTTAAGATTGACGGCCTCATCCTCAACTTATCGGGCTGGCTTTGAGCTGAAATATTTACTAAGTTATTAATATGTATAGTAGCATGGCTATTTACTAAGTGTGGGGTTTTTGGCGGGAACTGTGAATCCGAAGTAAAACCTCAGTTTGCCCACAAAGGCCCCAAGGATCCAAGCAGGGAAACGCGATGAGGCGGGCAATATCGGTGGCTTTCATTGCTCCTCTACCCAGTGCCCAGGAAACGTACACTTCGAGTGTAGGCTACGGCCATACAGGCTAAAGACAGCCCAGCAGCGAGTTCCAGGTGATCAAGTCCGCTGTTGTTGATTGGCTGCCCTTGCACGGAATATGCGGCACATGAAGACGCTTTCGAGTCAGCGGCCACTAGTGTTGCCATGTGTTCTGCGCAAAACGGAAGCATGCGCTAGGATTTGGGACAGGGAGGAATGCCGACAAGAGCCTTGACAACATGAGGGCAACCGCATCCAAGGCAGTGGAAGATTTGGGCAGGTGCTCAGGTATGACAGAAATCTCTGAAAGGCAACAAGACCTCAGACGAATATCTCCTGCAGGTCAAGTCGCCATGTCTTGCAGCAGCCAGACGGCAGAAAGCCAGGAACCAGCGCGCAGCGTCCGCAGCGCTGCGTTGTAAGTGATCTGGTTGGGTTCCACACTCTCCTTCGAGATGTCATGTTCCATCATACCCCCTATAGCCTCTCAGTTGTGGTTCCGTTTCTTGGCACCGATTTTCTTGTGCTAAGCTGACCAAGACGCAACGAGACATCACTAAATTGCACATATGCACATGCATAGAAAGACCTACAAGCATACACCTATACAATGGGGACAACGAATGTAGCAATTAGACTGTAGTTTCTGCTGCTATATAGTGTTTTCATGTTGCAACAATGCATGCGCACAAAAACATGGCAAGGATGAGCAGGGATTCTTTGGCTTTTGGGGTCTCGGCAGAAGGACTGAGAGCCCAAGGGCGTGAATTTTCTGAAGATACAATTATTGGATTTCCAAGAGCAGTCATACTATATTGCAAAGCATGATCTATCAGTATAACGTGTAAGAAACTGCAACCCAAAGCAGTCTCCTCACGCATCTCGGAGAGCAGCTCGATTGCCTCATGCAGCGCAAAAACGCCACATAACCCAGCAAAGCCGAGCTGGAAACCAAACGACTTTGCACACGCACACACACACACACACACACACACACAAACAAACACGCACACACACACACACACACACACCGGAATGTTCTCGGTGGATTCAGAATCTCTGTAGGAAAACTCAAGAAACAGCCAACATCCGTGCTCCGAATCGGTGTGCGTCACCAAGCCAACAGCCAACAACCGGTAATTGCCAATGGCATTGCGTGTTTTTCGATTGCGGAGATGAACAAGTCCCGATGTCCGAGCCTTCGTCGCCTGCCCACGGAAAGCTCCCATCGCAGCCGTGCATATCACCACATTCCAGTCTCCAGCCTCGCACGGACTAGCATCGGATACCACGGTTTAGGATCCATAGCGCTTGGGCTGAGAGCTCCGGGTATACGTCCTCCGGGTTTCGGTGTTTGTGCCCTCATCATCTGGCGTACTTCGCACGCACATCAGAGAAGTATTTCTCATCCCCACAGACTTCAAATCCTGCCCCTCTCTAAGCAAAGGGCTCCTGTGATTTTTTCTGGGAGGCCTGGCGCGCATCGGTAAGCAGCTGGAGCACAGCCTGAGACAAAGAGAAATTATAGACCTGTGGACTAGTATGGTCAGCCTAGGTAATCATACAAACAGCTTGCAGCTACAGGTACGCCGAGTGCCACAGGAGGTGCACAAACACTCTATAGGTAGAGCGATAAATCTGCCATGAAACCATCCGGGCAAAAAAAACGTTAATGTGACATGCAAAGCCGCCAAAAACACCCAAACGGAGCTCAATTCGCATCCCTGACTCCTACACCACAGACGATAGCCACACCGCAGGAGATCCGGTGCCTGCCACTTGAGCTGCCGCCCCAAAGCGCTCACAGAAGCAGCCAGCTCACGCTGCTTCGCCCGCCCAGCACACTGTCTGCCCTGGAAGGCGGATCAAGTACTTTAGGCGCCTCAATAATTAGAATAGGGTTTTGGGCCCCATTGTACAGTAATTATAATAAGGAACCCCGAAACAGTGTACGCACTTACTAGGCCCCTATAGTAGACCCTCATCATTCGAGGGTTGTGACTCCGTTTGTGGGCTCGCCGCTCGGGGCTTCATCCAGGTCCGCACTGCGAAACCATACTCGGCAGGCTCCAAACCGGTAAACACACCAACAAGATCGCACTTACCTCAGATGTTGTTCTCACCTCTGCGGCCTACTCGACCCAAAGGCCCCCGAAACCTCCAAGGCAAGAAACCCCAAACACCCGAAACTTTCAAGCCAGGGGCCTGGGAGCACCCAGGCACCTGGCTTGTCGCAAAGGTCGCCAGGAGCATGGCATCAAGCAGCCGGCTCTAGGGTTTAGGGTGGCAGAGTTTTTTGTCGGGATTTGAGGGTTCGGGCTTGAGGGCGTAAGGGTTATTGTTGAGAGGGAATCCGTGCTGCATTGTGTGATCGTCGGATCGGGGCTAGGGGGGGAGACTATGACTGGGACTGGTTAGTTCCTTCTGCAATCACACGTCAGTACTAAGCGGGCCGAAACTCCCTTCAGGTTTGCATATGCGCTTCAAACCGCTGGGGAGTGCTTGCCGCGAGCGAGAGACTCCTATGCGAGCCTACCACCATCCTAACCAGTTGAAGCTTCCAGATGCTTCAACCCAACGATGCTGGGAAGTTCTGCTACTTTAAGACTTTCGCACTCACAGATATGATTTCGACAATGACGGGGTGGGTGGCTCGCTGGCTGAGTGGGTAGCAAAAATCATCTGGTCTGAGTAGGTTTTGAGTAGACACAGACAGGTATGCCACTAAAAGTAAATTTGCAAACGACAGCTTCCATTCGTTTCATTTCATTCCATTACATTCCATTCCATGCCATTCCATTCATTCAATCTTCCATCCTGTCCTGCGCTCCTGCCAATCTTTCCATCGCTTCCCCCCCTCCCTCCCCCACTCCCTTCTCTCCCTCTCCTTCTTTTTCTCTCCCTCTCCTCCTCTCCTCCCGCTCTCTCTCTCTCTCTCTCTCTCTCTCTCTCTCTCTCTCTCTCTCTCTGTCTGCCTCTCTCTCCATCCCTCCCTCCTTCCCTCCGTCCGGTCATCCGTCCGGTCATCCGTCCGTCCATCCGTCCATCCGCCATGCATCCGTCCATCCATTCAAGTCCAATCCTAACCCAAAAATGCCAGAGTCATGTCTTTCCATTCCATGGCATCCCAATCAATCCATTTAGTCACCACTCACCCACTCGCTCACTCATTGGCTCGGCCACTCACTCGTTCATTTAAGCATTCAGCCAGCCATGCGTTCATTCATTAATTCATTCATTCATTTCATGCAGGCATGAATTGCATTGAACTGCAAAGCATTACATTTCAACAAATAACATACAAGACAGTACACACAATACATATATATATATATATATATACATATATATATATACATATATATATGTGTGTGTGTGTGTATATGTATGTGTATATGTATATGTATATATTCCGATAACGTGCATGTCTGTTGTAGGTATATGTATGTGTATATGTGTGTATATATAAGTGTGTGTATGTATGTATGTATGTATGTATGTATGTATGTATGTATGTATGTATGTATGTATGTATGTATGTATGTATGTATGTATGTGTGTGTGTGTGTCGGTGTGTGTACGCACGTCAGTACATATGCACGCATGGATGTAAGCACTTGTGGATGCATATATATATATATATACACACATACGAATGCCTTTTCGTTTTGTGTCAGGTTATGCTCGGTTGGGTTAAGTTACATCGGGTATAATATGGCCTTGTATGGCACAGGGTTGCTGGTGCATTTGAGCTTTACGGTTAAGGAAGGTTGGAACCTTGGGCAAAAAGGGTGTATTTAGCTACAGCAGCAGGGTGTTCTGTCTGATAAGTTCGGGCGGGTCGGGGCTTCGGCATACAGGATTAAGAAGGCCACAGCCATTACTTCAGCTTTCCAAGGCTGCAGTTACGGATCTTCGCGTTTCGGTATTCGCAGCTGGAATACGTTTCCATCTATCTCGGATAGAAGTGGAGGAGAGGCTAAAAACAACAGGAAGACAGTTTGCAACCTATTGCAAGAACCGAAATCCTCAGTGGCTCGGCTCCTGCACGACTCGTGAGTAAGCTTGGAAGCTGTTCCTCTGGCCTCGCAAGCATCAGAAGTGCACGCCGGATTATTATGTCGTGTAAAGTACATTGCATACGAAGTTGTACATGCTATTATGTATTATGCACTGTATCCTATATGAGTGCCTATGATACAGAAACCCTGCCACTGGCAAGGGCAATCTGACTGGAGCAACCCTTCCACAAAAAAGCAGCATTCTGAGCCCGAGTCTGCTGGTCTTCACCTGTGCCAGCACTATAGGAAGGGGGATCTTGAACCCCGCGAGACTACACGGTACTTGCACACTGGGATAGAAGGATTCCGTTTACATGCATCTCACGGCATGCCACAAGTATCAACCAATAACCAGACCAGACACATACACTTACACAAATGGAGGATCGAATAACTATGTCACAATTATGTCGTGTTGATCAGTGATCAATCAATAGGACTTCTGTTTGGCCTTGCGCGCACTCCAGGTTTTGCAGACTACATCTTGAATGGTCCTGATTGCCAATTATATGTTCCGTATCGGTGTGCCGTGCTCTTTTGCCCGCCCATGCGCATTCTAGCGCATGCACCAGCATTTTCACGGACAGTTTTATTTATCGGGGCCTAAGCATGCGTCGCCCCGTGAAATGGCAATCGGACGCAATGCAACAATTGCATCCTGGCTTCATCGCGAATACTACCCTGAGGACCCCAAAATAAGGTACCCCTAATTTTCGGAAACTCCAAACCCTAAACCCTAAACCCTTCATAGAACCCCTATAGGAACCCTTAGAGGATCTCTTTTAAACAAACCCCTAATTTTCGGAAACTCCCAATTAAGCCCAGCGCAGAGAATGCTGCCAGGGAGGTCTGGTCGACGAACGTCTCCTGCTGACAGTGACACATAGAGACCCTAGGGCTCCACCTACCGAAATACTAGGTTACTAACCTGGGTTGGCCTTTAAACACCCTGAAAATTATTTATATATAGGATCCCTTATAAAGCCAAATAAGGAAATTTAAAATATTTCCCCAAATCCCACCTAGTAACTATATAACAGGTGATTCCCAGTAAGTTACCATGTAGGGAACTGGAGGTCTAAGGAGAGACTTATGACCTAGACTGTTTGTCCATGCGCCTGGTTTTTGTTCGCTTGCTGTTGTGTTGTGTCCTTTCTGTCCCGGGTAGCAGTAGATCGCAAAGCTAGCTTCTCTATCTGTCTTGGTTTTAATACAGAACAAACTCCACCAAAGATGTCCTCACAAACGACTGCAATGACAACCAGACATCAGGATAATTTGAACACTGAACCCTAATATAGGGGCCTTAATAATTAGAACAGGGTTTGAGGGCCCATTATGCTAGCCTTATTATAAGGACCCCCGAAAATACCATAGTTAACTATTGAGGCCCCTATAGTAAATCCCAACCCTGCGATCTCATGGCCTTCGCGAGGAGCAGAAGCAGCTGAGTTGGCAGCTGCTCTCAGCGGGCCTACATCTGAAAGAAGTTGAAAACATTTCCACACCCAGGCTTAGGGGTTTAGGGTTTAGGAGACCTCGTTCAGAAAAAGGTCTTTGAGAAGATTGCATCTCGAAACCTCCTCGCTTGCAGGATACTGCAGATATATGGGCAGGGAGTGGTATGCGAACTCGATCCCTGCACCGTCAAGCCACTCTAGCCGTAGCCTCAACCTCTACAGCACGAGCTTCGCACCTTGATGTTTTCACAAACCCGAGTATGAAACCACACCTCACGCGGCTAAAACATGTCCTTGCCGCCCTCTTGACGGCGGCTGCACTGACACACCATATGCTGACTTGAGTTTCGAATCCCATTCCATGACCACGAAGAGCCAGATGTGCCCGCAACTCTATCGCCCTTAAACCAGGGGACCATAATATAGCACCCTAATAGTAGAACCCTTGTTATACAGACCCCAAAATAAGGTACCCCTAATTTCTGGAAACCCTAAACCTGTGTAAAGCCCTTTGAAGGAACCCTTGTAGTACCCCTTATAGCACCCTTTAATGTTGAACCCCTATAGTACCCTTATACTTGGGGGATCATGGGACTTAGTGACTAGGGTTATAAATAAGGTAACTATACTTATAACCCCAATTAGGGTACTTATAACCCTGCTTACTAAGTCCCATGATCCTCCAAGCAGTACCCCTTTCTTATAGTACCCTTATAGTAGCAATGTTGAACCCTTATCCTTATACAGTAGAAGCCAGAAAGTTGGAATATCATTATCGTAACCCCTTTTAAGTAAATTATAGGTGATCCTACCATTAATCCATATTCCTACTTTCTGGAGTTCCCTTTAGAACCCTATTATAGTCCCCCTTATAATCTGTTGAACCCTTGTAGCACCCTTATAGTAACGCTTTCATGTTGAGCCCTTAAAGTACCCTTATAGAACCCAGAGATCCCAATACCCCTTTAAGGAATATACCTTAAATCATAGTATTAAGGCCTCTATAACTTAAGGTATATTCCTTAATTAAGGGGTATTGGGTTCTCTGGGAACCCTTTCAAGACCCTAAACCCTAAACCCTAAGCCCTAAACCCTAAACCCTACCCTTTCAAGGAACCCTGAAACTTCAGGGATCTCTGAGTCGGCCTGGCGGTCGAAAGGCCAGCTGACAGGCGAGGGCCGGATCTTGCGCTGTGTTAAGGGCCTGCGCGGAGTTTAGGCTTTGGGGGTTTAGGGTTTAGGGGTTTAGGGGTTTTGGGGTTTAGGCTCTGGGGTTTTAGGGGTTTAGGGTCTAGGGCCTAGGGTTGTAAGTACGATTTCGGCGCTCACACTCGGACAATCCAGGCGAGGCATGTGGTTCGCAGTCAGACAAGTGAAACAACGCTAATGGGAAAGATCAGAATGCACATAGCAACAACTCGACTATTTAGGGTTTTAGGGTTATAGGGTTCAACTTCATCCGACAGGGCTCCGCGGCTTTGGCCCGGAAATTCACCATGCCAGGCATAAAAAAAAACGATCAAAGTTGAGGGATACTACCAAAAGCCACTTTCGAAACCCTGAGCCGAGAACCTCAAAACTCGCCAGGATCTTTCCATCAATTAAGTTGTTCTTAAGGGGGGTAGCGTCGTCTCAGCCCAAAAGGCACCACGGGGCTCCAGCTGCCCATGCACCAGCTTGCTGCTACTAGTTTACGTGCGTTTTGTAGGCTTCGGGCTTTCTAGGTTTATGGGATTTGAGGTTTAGAGTTCTGGCATGCTGGAAGACGAGGAACACCAGTATACTCAGCAAACTGGGAGTCGGAGAAAATAATTGGGCTTCCAAACAGCAAGTCTTCAATTTTAGGATGCTTCTTTTATCGAGCTTCGATTGAGAAACTGGGGACCCTAGGTTCAGAAATGTCCATAAATGAACGATCCCCCCTGTGAGACCGTCCGACCTCGGCCCATGCCGCCCAAGCCGTCCAGTCTTCAGCACTCCGTGGGAAGTGAGACATGAGCCTTAAGGCTTGGGATTGGGAGGCCCCCGATGTTTGGGGCGTTTCCTGTTTGCAAGATTGGCTCGGACATGAGACGGGGTGGCTTCTTGAAGGTTCGTCCCGAAGCAAAAGCAACGCGGTCACTCCAAATCAATCGCAACGACTCCTCGCCAGAAGGTGTCAAGAACCCTGGAACCGCCGCTGAATCCACTCGTCTGCTAGAGGCAGCACCGTAATACAGGGGCCCTGAAAATAATAGAATTGGGTGTTGATGCATATCATAATACAGTCATAATAACGAACTCCCCAAAATAGTAGAGGCATTTATTTAAGGGCCCTATCTATCTATCTATCTATCTATATATATATATATATATATATATATATATTACAACCTCGCACCATGAAGTCTGGAGCTTGGCTCCTAAGCCGTATTGCAGAACTTGGCCTTGCATCAACTCCCTGGAGCCCGACGTGCTATAACATGACAATCATATTACCACAAATGCCTCCGATGACGCTTCCAGGTGTGTTTTTGATTTTGTGTGTTTTTTTCCGGTGGTGGTGGTGGTGCTGGTGGTGAGCAGCTGTGCATTCAACCAGTGTGTCTCAGCCCTACACCTCGTGGGAAGGGGAGTTCCGGAACACGGAAGCGACGCTATCATACATCCCATGATAGGATCATTGATAGAAGAATCCCTGAAGATAGACCCTGACCCCCTCCCAAGTTCCCAGATCGAGGTGAAGGACCCTTGAGGCGCCGACACTCGCCAGTCCGAGTCCGAGGAGGCACAGAAGTCCGATTCCAAAGCCCACTCCCCAGGGGTCCGAGGGTCGATGTCGTGGGCTGGAAGCTTCCCAGGCTGGGCTTCAGGGTTTGGGGCCCTAAACCCTTAACCCTAAACCGCAAACTTCAGGGAACCTAGGACTCATGATTCTGCCTGCTGGGGTTCATGGACGAAGCTCGGTGTGTCAACCATCAGGCTCAGCCGTAACTCTCTACTGAGTCCTTAAGTGCAACGAGACCCCCGGGATATGAACACGAGCCTGCTATACGCTGCGGATGTTCACAAGGCCGTGCCAGTGCAGCATTTTTGGCGGCTCCGATAGATCATCGTTTGGTAGCAAACGATGTAGGTGTGGACGGTGTGGAACCGGTGTGGAACCAGCAATCTGCGAGTGTGCATGACCAGTAAGTCATAGTCAAAACTCTACAGCAAACCCTCATGGACTTGGCGGTGTACCATGTCAACATCGGAGCGCACGCGCGGGGAAAAGGCAATGTCCATATTCTGTATCAGCGACCCGCAAATAGCAACGACCCCTTCTACAGAGCTCACCACACTAATCGCAAGACGAGACTCAATAGTAAGATTCCGTTGTTTTCGACGCATCCTACAGGCAACCACCCAGAATTCTTAGGCCGAATGCAGCTACGGCAGTATGCTGGGTAGATCTTGTTTAATTAACCTATCTACTTTGTGCATCTTGGCTTGTTTTATCCTGATAACATCTCAGTATCCTGGTTAACTGCCTACAGTCTATCTTAGCATCCTCTGCAGACTTAGGCCGGCGCAAGTATCTTGGAGTCGCTGGCCTCGGACGTAGACTCGCCACCCAGTGAATTCAGAGGCAGCTCTGTGCGAAACATGGGTTTAGGGTTTAGGGTTTAGGGCTGAGGGGAGAAATGGCGAGAACAGCAACAGGAGGGAGTTAAGGTTCAAGGCCGCTGATAGCACATGCTCTCAACATCTCTCAACAAGGAGTGGTAAGGTGACACTCTGAAACCGTCGAACCAGGAGAAACCCCCAAGCGAGGCTCAGGAGTCCGGAGGCTCTATGCCTCAGGGCGGCCGTTTCCCTAAGGGTCCATGTACTCATACAGTATACACATTAGCCTTAATGTAGTCCCTGTATAGGTATACTTTAGGGCCGGAGTATATACCATATGAGTTCAGGGACCTTCAGGGTTTTATCCTAGAGTGGGACAGTCGACGCCCTGAACCAGAACCAAGGGAATGCTGGCCGGATGTTTACCACTTCAAATCTCCAGGCAACCATGCTGAAGGTCATAGGGACCCTTATTGGGGAAGGGGGAAAGGCCTCCCCCTACCCCCGTAAGGCTCCCCATGATCAAGGGGGTTGAATAAGCCTGCGGCCCATGAGCGAGGCTCATCATCAGCCTGGCCACATGAAGTGACGCTGCGCATGCGGGCTCCAGGCCTTTTTCAGGCATGGGACTTTGTAAGGTTTATTTTTAGGGTTCAGGAAAGTTTCGCACTGGATTCAGATGTACGCCGTGGACGAAGATAGAGTGCAAGACCCTGTACCTAAATCTCCGGAGTCTTATGTCATCTGCGAATATTCCCCATGACTCGGCCAAAGCCCCTCGACTGCATAGGCGCCTGCGGGTATCCTCCCAGCGACACCTTGCAAACAGGAAGGCACGAAGACACGTAGGCGTCGGGATTCTTACAGTTCCAGATAAGACCTAGACCCTCCATCTACCCTCTATTAGACCCTAAATGCTCCTTATTTGGGACCATATACCCCTATTTGAGGGTACAAGGAGGGTCCTAGCATGTTTGGCCATCCCGAAGTAGGGCAATCGAGGCCGGCTGCCCCAAGCTTATAAGGACCTTAATAATTGGAATACGGTTTGGGGCCCCACTCTACTATAACTATAATAAGGAACCACCAAAATAGTATAGGTAGTTATTGAAACCCCTATATGACTGGATTTCTTTTTGCAACAGCCCGTCAGGACCGCTGCCATCGCTAAGCAAGCATACATGCAAACAGCCATGAATACAGGTGACAGACACACATACGCACATGCACATACATGTACTCGTTTATGCAGACATATAGTACACACATACCCACATTATACACATACTTATATTCAGAATTAATTAACTTACAGATACATACCTTGATACATACAGGAAGATGGACGGAGGGACGGGGAGACGGAGAGACCCACAGATAGCAGCCAGACAGAAATACAAACAGACATGCATGCAAACGGCTGTCTATGCATATTTCTGTGAAATAATGTCATGTTGGTGGGACTTTGCACTAGGACAGAGACAAGAAGCACTAGCACGGCCGCCGTCTGAAGCACAGCCCTGCCGTAAGGTAAGGTAGCTTGCGTATACGCTCCAAGCAAGTCTCCGGAATGATTTCACTGTGGTGAGACCATTGGGGGGGTTTCCTAAAATTAGGGATACCCTCACAAGGATCCTACGATTTACGGTTATAGATTAGGGTTTCCTGTTTTCGGAAACTCCCATATGCTTTGATGATTCAATAGGAACACTATGCAAGGCACGACGCACGAGATCGTATGCAGCCTCGCTAATGCCGAACTGCTTAGCTAAGTTGTTGTGAACCACCTGCCCAACACCCCGAAAATCCGGATCTGGGTGCCGGGCAAGTCTTCCCGATCCCGAGCTAGAACCTGCACTGACCTCGGAAGCCGACTCTGACTTCGGCGCTTGCGATGCACACGTGGGGCCGTACTAACTTGTCGCAAAGTTCTAGGGTCCGCCAAACAAGGAGCTATAATGAGAAAAATCGCTGAGTCCATGAAGCTCGGGGGCCGAAGGTGCCGGGACTGCCGGTAGGTCTGAGTTCAAGCTTACTCCCGTCCTCGCGCCCTGGAATCACCCTGGGTTAGACGCGTCCTTCGACAACTTCTGAGCTCCTAAGGCTGAACCCTGGCAGGTGCTGGGCATGGGGCAGATTGCTTTGAGCTTGTGCGGGAAGGATCTGACCCCTGACAGCCGAAGGTCGTGGAAATTCCGAGAGAAACGAGCAGTATTGGTGACGGTCCTTCTTCGGCACGGTGAGAATAGGCGCAGGAGCGCTGGGGCATCGAGCTGCATGCTCTGGAAGAAGCGGGCAACAAACAAATGACGCATTCATGTCAGGAATAGCAAGCAAGATCAGCAAGAGGTCGAGACAAGGACCCCACATGAACTTTTGAGATTCCAACACCTACACTGTGACACAGTCAGTTTCACAGATGCGCACGTAGACATGCAGCTGTCCCACCAACCTTCATTCGTCATCCTAGACCCATTATAAACGTCCTGAGACCTACATACCGCAAACCTTACCTTTCACAATTTTCCTTGCCCAGCCCAGGGCGCTGCCTGTGTAGAAGTATCCGACTGGGCCGCACTTGTCGCCTTAGGGAGGGCTTAAAGGCTTGGGATTTTGAAGGCTTGTAGGCTTTTTTTGGATTTGCCTCGGGCATGTTCAGGGTTTCGGCGCTTGGGGTGTAGGGCTTAGGGCCCAGGGTGGTTAAGACTTTGGCGTTCAAGGTTCGGGAGTTTAGGGCTCAGGGGACGAGGGCGCCTGCTTGGTGTGTCGGGCGTTCACCATTTGATACTTCGGTGTATCGGTGGACCAGGCCTTCCAGGAAGCGCAAACTGACCATGAAGGCCAACACTCCGAAAGCCCTTGAAGCCTGAATATGACATGATCACTGCAGAACCCGGGACCAGAGCCGCACTCCGTGCCGCCTGCGCATGCCGCAGCCTCGACCCACGACCACACCTGGCTTCGGGTTTGCAGGTTGAGTGAAGGGTTTTATCAGATTTGATTGCTAAGAGGAGCCGGGTTTCGGTCGAATATGTGCATGAGGATTGGGATGGAATCTCTTAACCCGAAACAACCTTAGTCCATCGCGAAGGGCATGGACCCGTTAGCAGATTTCAGGTGTTCTTTTGACGGGTTTACATATGTACCGTTTTGCGGTTCTAGAAGAAATAAGGTGCCTAATTTTTAGAATAGGGTTTTTGTGTATAGTATACTATAATTCAAACAAAGAAACCCCAAATCATAGGTAATGATTATAAGTATAGAGGCCCCTACATTGAGTATAGAAGCCTCCAGTAGTTGAAGCGGTATGCAGCTTAGCGGATACTTCATTGCACATGCAACCGAACTACAGCGTCGGCTCGGGCAACTAAACCCGTAATGACGATTCGATGCAGTACGGTATAGTTTACTTATGCTAAGTAAATTATGCTATACTGTACTTCTGCTACGTATACTATACTAGGCTGTGCTATACTATAGTATACGTTTCTGTAGTGTACTATAGTATACTGCACTGCATTATGTTATGATGATTACGGTAGGGCTTCGACTCTCGCAGCGTGGCAGACCCAGGGCCCGGACGTTTTGGGTTCAGGGCTGCTGCTACACAATATAGGGCCTTTCTAATTAGAACAGGGTTCCTGTAGAGTGGTCTATCGGGGTCACTATAAGGGACTATAACGGTAGCAGAATATAGGGGCCTTAATAAGTGGAATAGGGTTTTGCGGCCATTATACTATATACTGTAGTTATAGTAAGGAGCCCGCCAAAAAATAGTATCGATGATCATTTAGGCCCCTACATTAGCAACAGGTTTTTGATGCACAATCTGCGGAGACGTTGGGCCTGCAGATACATCTTCAGGTTAAAGCCCCTTCGGATGACTACACGGTGCAACAACATCAAGCACCCAAAGTGAGTCCAGTCGCAGCTAAAGTCAAGACCCAGTCATGCGTCTGTGCCGTACATGTACATGCGATTGCTGGCAACGCTCCCCTTTCAGTCCCGATCAAATCAGAGCAGGGTCGACCAGGTGCTCTGCAATGCTTGCCTTGGCAAAAGACTTGGCGAACACGCCTGTTGTTTTGAAGCCTGAACCCCATTTACAAACGGCTTGCACGTACGAGTATACCCGTTGAAATGCACACATAATAATGCAAATTCAGTTCAATCTTCAAATCGTCAAGTATCGCACTTATTCCAGGCGACTGGCCTTTGGACACATGTCAGGCCAAGATGTCACTAAAAACTTGCCTGGAACACAGGATCAGGAACAAACCCAGAACATCAGGAGGCGTGGGCTCCAACGACGACCATGAACACAGAAACCCAAACCGCAAACTTCCACGAGAAACGAAGACTCCTATCGAGGGATGGTCCTCTGACGAGTCATGAAAATGCCCTGCGACATGTGAAACCCGGGCCAAAGTATTTCATAGTAAAACATTACTCAACAGTATGATATGTAATAGTGTGGACGTCTGTTGCGGCCAAGGCCAGCGAGGATCCGACGCAGCTGTCATGCGCGACGTCTCGTCTGCATGTGTCTTAGCAGAGAGCAACGACAAAGCCAGTGCTTTTGCGGGTTTAAGACTCAGGGTTTCGGGTGCAGGTAGGCCATGCTGATTAGTGGCATTTTGAACATGCACTTCTGCTACTTCAGCTTCTTAGCAGACGTACAGTAGTTGTTAAAACAGGCCCATCGAATTCTTGTGCACTGCGTTGTGACAACAACTGCTGTTGCGAGTGGTAGATTTCATCGCATTTATGTCCCGAGTGCAGGGAGGTTTTCGACTTATCGCGAACCAATCAAGCTGTCGCCAGTTGATTGAACTCTTCTTGGCTGTACACGACTGTGGTGGCTGTCTCTTGTCGTTGTCTTGCCGTTGCTACTGCTGCTGCTTCATGACGTTGCCGTTGCTATTGCGCCGACCGTCGCTTCCGCTGTCGTGGTTGTCGTGCTGTACATGTAGTTGTGTGGCCCTTATGGTCGTGGCATGTGTCGTCGTCGTCGTCGTGGGCATCGTCTTTGTTGTTGCTCTGCCTATTCTCTCACAGCAATGATGCAGAATGCAGCAGAACGCATTGAGACGCCAGCCAGCTGAGCACACAGTTGCCGTACCTGCCAATGATCATTGTGACTCCACTGTAGCATAACTCTGTGCGACTATTCTTCGTCAGCCGTGGGGATACCAGTCCACCAAAGGGCAAGGCAGTTATGCTTCTGCTGGCACATGAGGTGCTTATGTTATGCTTTTCGAACTGAGACCCTCCCACCCAGCTTTGACCAGTGGTGACCGGGAACCTTCGTCTGTGTCTATCCTGACACGAGCCATGGTCAGTTGGACACTACACCCTCGATGAACCTTGCAAGCCCTGAAGCCTAAGAGCCGTCAACTACAGCATTGTCCGTTGGAAACCCCCAACTCTGGATAAAACAAACCTAGCTATGAAAACCTAAAGCGCCTTATATGACCAAACACAAACCAACCTATATATGAGTCTTAAAACTGTAATTAGTAGCCTCCGGACCGCTGCCGGGGCCGGACGGTGGGGGGGTACCCGCACCTCAGTAGCTCGAGAGTTTGGAGTTTTTGCCTTGAGGGTTTCGGGCATTTGGGAGCTTAGCATTCAGGGCTTGGGGTTGAAGGGTCTTTTGCCATGCGTGAGGATCAAGCGTTCGCTCATTCGGTCTTTTGGCTCGGCAGATCTTCGAGTGTAGTCGTCTGCGTGTGGAGGCGATTGGATCCTGAGCTTAGGGAATGGAACTGAATTTGAGTTGACGGAAACTTAGCTGCATAAAGGATCCTCCTATACACAAGTGGTTCCAACCAACATCCAACGATGTCTTTGTGGCATGTTGGTCATGAACCTGCAGGTGCACACTTTATCCGCAGACAACAGAACCTTAAACCTTAAGCCCCGAAAGCCTAGACCATTATAAATCCTATAAGCCCTGAAGCCTAAGACGGTCCCAGGCGAAAGGGCTCTTTCTCTTAAGGATCCGCCGAGCCCCGCAGCCGAATGTCGGGGCCTTAACATCGACAGAGACACTGGGGTGCTGGGTTGCATTATACTAGTCTACAACGAAACGCTAAGGGAGTTGTAAGCAATAATTACTTGTTCAGACCCCTGCAACTCCAGATGCTGGGAAGTGCGCCGATGCCGTTTTTGATGCTTTGCAGCAGGCTTCCCAGTGAGCTATCGTCCTTGCGCACAGGAGCAGGGTTTAGGGTTAGCGTCTCGGGGTTTAGGGTTTGACTTCTCGATTTGTGCGTGTCATCCTTGCGAACGGCCCTAGGGTTTAGGGGTGAAAGCTTCATGCAGGCTGCTCTGGCAGGGCACAAAGACCATTCGAAAATACATCCCTGAGGCGCAGCACCAGTATGTAATTCTTTAAAATGTGTATATGCAGAATATTTTGGTGAAGGACGGCGTTCTCAGCTAATAGCTGAACAAATAGGACGAACCTGATCTCCTAGAACCTTAGCACCCTCAAGTTACAGGCCGTGTCCTCTCCAAAGCTCAGCCGCCCGGTCAGCCTCAGCACAGCGAAAATCGCTGGCAACCGCAGCACTGTGACTTGTGCTGGTGAAAATGCTCCGGAACTGCGGCACAAATTTCGGAGAAGGCCGGAATGAACGAAAGCTGACGCCCCAATGCTGGGGATCCTCGCAGGGACGATTCATCAAGTCCACCACGCGAGTCCTCGTGCAGGATTGGGAAGCAGCACCGGGTTGCAAGCGGGAAGGCATTGTCACCCTTAGCCTTAGTCATACTGTAACAGTCTCCGCATAGTGTGGGGGTCGCTGTGGGGGTCGCAGCTCGCGGACTCTGTCCAGAAATGCATAGATGTCGAAGGGTTGGCTAGGGCTGCATCAAATCTGCGTTGCTGCCCGTTGATGGGACATTGAAGATTAAGGCTCACCTGACTTAGTCCTCAAAGGCCGTGCTGAGGCTTAAGATGATCTGTAAACCCGAAGATCGAGACCCCAGCCGTTCCACAGGGGGGGAGGGGGATGATTACCTGCACAAGCATTGCAGGAAGGCCTAAACCAAACCACCCAACCATTCCATTCCACATGCAAGCTCAAGGCGCAAGCCGTTCCACAGAAGCGGAGCGGGGAGGTCCAAATGGTGGGTACCATTGGAGGGGAGATTGGGAGGGGGGTCTGCAAGGGCACAATCGTATACATATAGTTCTACACATATAGAAACATATATACATATGTATGTACATGCATATACACATATACGAATGTATGCAATAACAACTCTACATGGTACCAATATGGTTACTATGAGTATGAAAAATAAGGTTAGGACTGCTGCAGCTATCATCACCATTAACAACCTTGACTGCACTTCTTACATGGATACTGGAACTGATCAAGGTGCCGACCACAAAGGGATGGTGCCGGTAGATCACCATGTAAATACACAGGCCTGGCCACACAGCGAAAACAGAGGTGCGTCCAAGAAGCTGCTATTTTTCGGGTTTCTGCTTCGACATCATGCCATCGCAGCATTTGCTGCAGATCTCGCGCGCTAAACCCTCCATCTTCGCCCCTCACTCCGGCCGTGAGCCCTAAACCCTTGGACCCCTTAAGCCCTATAAACCCTAAACCCTTAAACCCTAAACCCTAAATCCATTGAGCAAAGATCCGCAAGGCCTGGCCTAAGGCCCAAGCGTCAGCAGGAAAGCTGTAGCCTGGCGAAAGGAGACCCCGCGCACCAAAACGCTATTCAGATACAGCATAATTACAAAAAATGTGTCATAAATTGTTTTAAACATAAAAGCAAACCGGAAAATCTGTGAAGCACGGACAAGAACCGTGATATCCTTCGCTGCGGGGATGTCAAATGACATGTTGGTCAGCGCATGGTCCGCTCCTACAGTTCCGGCTTAAGGAAATAACGGGATCAATGCTTGGGCAGAAGAGGAGCGACATTCTGCAGACTCGGAAGGGCATGATAGCCTGGTCCCCTGGTGCATGCTTCCAGCGGGATACACCCTCTTGCACACATGTAAGCCAGGAGCTGCAGTTTAGCAAGGCTGACACCACAAGTCCCAAATCCTGGCGAAGGATCATCTTGAGGGGACACAAAGAAGCGTTTCATAGGCTTGAAAGCGTGGTTCATGGTCTGACGAGCCCGTCATAATTGAGACCTACAAAGATTTCAAAAATCTGCATGGGAATCTCAAAAAAAACTAAGGGTCTCAAGCTTTAAACCCTAAACATGATAGGATCCTCACTGTAAGGACGCAACAAGAAAGCCAACCTCACGCGACATCCCCATGCACAATGGCCTAGTTCCCTTTTAGAGGCCCTGTAAACCTTCCTGACCCGAAGATCTACGAAGTCCCTAAACCCTAAACCCTAAGAGATGAACGCACCTCGACTCTTGCGAGGCCTCGATGGAATTGGGGGAGCGGAACTGCCTAGCTACATCCTTCACATAGGTGCTTCAGTACTTACGTATACATACATATGCACAGGTGCAACTGCTTAAACAACGGTGCATATACAAAAATGTAAGTAGAAAATAAATACATATACATATATATACAAACAATTTGCACAATCCCTTCCCCTACATTGTTAAAAGGGTGTGTTGCAAAAAACGGAAAGTGTTTTTTTCTATAAGTCTGGGGTATTATGTCAATCTCTACAGTCACATTTGAAGGATCTTGCTGTTGCTCCTGCTTTGGCTTTTGCTCTCGCTGCGTCTCTTGCTCTTACTCCTGCTCTTGGTCTTGAGTTTGCTCTTGCTGCTGCTCTTGCTCCTGCTTTTGGTCTCGCTCCTGCTCTGGCTTGCCCACGCTCTTGTTGGGGCTCCTGCTCTTGCTCCCACTCTGTTTTTGTTCCTGCTCCTCCTACCGCTCTCGAGAGCCCCCTTTAATGAAAATCAGGTTTTAAGGGTAGGGATGCATTCGCGAGGATTGGCCCCAAAGTGCTTTCAGTATTAGCGGGCTGTTTAAGAAATGGGGGAAAGGATTACACCGCATGTTTGTTCTCTCTCTCTCTCTCTCTACCTCCCTCCCCCACTCCCCTCACGCATGTCAATACATATGCGCACAATCACACCCAAAGAAAGAGAGGTACACACGTGTATACATACGTATTTGCAATATGCACAACATGGGAAGGCGGTGTTCCTGCGCCCCCCTGCCCGCCTCACCCCACTTTTTGTGTTTGTTTGTTGTTTTTTGTTTTTTTTTCTGGTGTGGCGCAGGCCAGGTACATGTATGTATGTATGTACGTATGTATGTATATTATACATAAACAGATAAATGTGTATATATATATATATACACATGTACATTAGCCATATTTTGCTTGAGTGCGTATGCATGCATGCATGCTAGCATGTATGTGTATGCAATTGAAAGCATATATGCGTGGTTGTTGAGTTCTGTTTGGAGGTCGCCACTTATAACGAATGGTGCGTGGTCGCTAGGCCCTTAACATGCCCACCTTAAAGCCTTGCCTTACAGCTCCGATAGCCTAAGAGTCCAGGCCAGCTCAGGGCCACATCAGCTACATATAGTTAGTGCTTCTGAAGGGTCCACCGATGGCGAAATTAGGACAAGACTGAGGATTTAGCAGGCAAGGCAGGGTGATGAACGGGACCATGTCATTGCGCAGCAGGGTGTCGAATCCACAGTTTAGAGCAGTCAAATTTTAGCAAACTGAAGCTTAACCTCCTCTGCAGTGCGACAATGCAAACTCGGCATATGCACTGTCCTCCTCGCAACAAGGAATGGGCAGTAAAACCTTGAACTCTGGACATTGGGTCTGTATTTGTAAATTATCTTGAGACCTAGACCCTGTATGCAGAGCTCGAAGGCATGAACACCCGACCCGGTACCAAGGCCCCAGCAGCAAGTGAAGTTCTGGAGACCTCAGAACTTGTTAGCAGCCCCTACTGCTCCGGTTACCTAAACGGTACTTCACTAATCCTTTATTCCTTGAATATGTAGCGCAGTGATAACCTCTTATTCAGGCACTTGGAGCCCTAGGGGAACATGATACTTGGATATGCTTGCCCTAAGGCCCCATAGTAGCTCCTTTTTGGGGTTCATACTTAGAACCTTATGAGGGAATCCCCAAAAGGAACTGCTACGGGGCCTCTGGGTGGTTCCTTCCGGGTTTTTGTTGCAGGGATGGGTGATTCATCCTCGGTCTGGAGCTCCCGGGGTGCAATGGAATTTCTGAACAGACACGTGGGTATGATCCTCGTCTCAAGGCCCGGACCCTGAGATAGGTTCTAAAGGGTTTAGGGATTAGGGGCTTAGGGTTTAAGGGTTTGGGGTTTAGGGGTTAGGGGTTTAGGGTTTCGGGTTCAGGGCTTCGACGCTCACACTCGCACAGGCAGGCAAGGCTCCACATAGTGTTCGGGGTTTAGGGGTTTAAGGGTTTGGGGATTAGATGCTAAACAGCCCGCAGGATCGTCGAAACAAGACTAATTCTTTCGAACACTCTCCTGTGACCCCTGTGCATCGTCGATTGAGAACATCCTTTCTGAACCAAGTTTCGGGCTCGTCCGAGCAGTTGGGGTTTCAGGTCTTTCAAGTCATGAGTTATCAAGTATGACTCTTGCGGAACTTACAAGGCAGGAACAGCCGTCTGAAGCCTGCTCCGCAGCCCCAGGTACTTGACTCGTAGATGTGTCTCGGCCACAGTATGCCTATGATACGTTCTCTCTCTCTCTCTCTCTCTCTCTCTCTCTCTCTTTTTTTTCTCTCTCTCTCTCTCTCTCTCTCTCTTGGGCGTGAAGCCCCCGGCCTACAACTATAACAAACCCACCATGAATCCTAGTCTACTAAGAAAGTCTTGAACGGAGCATTGTATCTCGAAGACCAAAGCTTCGTAAAATAAGCCCTAATACCCTACACCATAATGTTAGGAAACAGACTCCAAAGCTCCGCAAACCATTGTAGGAACTTCAGGGTCTACCTTAAGCTCCCGAAACACCTAGCTTCTTGAGGAGAAATCGAAGGACAACCAGCTGAAGGAACACTAATGATACAGGACATTTGTCAGGGTCAGTGCAGGAATTCGGGGCATGGCTTCGGGGCTGCTACCTGAGACCTATGGTTGATGATATAAATCCTGCATTACCCATAATAAGGAATATACAATAATTCCCATAGTTTAGGGTCCTGAAGGTAATGCAAGATTTATATCATCAACAGTATGGAGCCCCTTCCCAGCGACTCCAACTCCGGCGAGACAGCAGGGGGTTCTCAGAGGCTTTGGGTTTGAGAAGAAGACATGCGGGAGAATCTGAAAAGCGGCGACCTACAAAGACTTCATATGAGAACACCCTGAACATGAAGCCGTAAGTTGAAAGGACCCCATGTACTGCGATGCCGGCATGAATGCAGGTGTTCCGCAGCGCTCGCCTTTGGGCACTTTCGTTTGCACTTGGGGACAAATCGGACAAGTGCATCCTTCAGTGATTCAGACTTTTTGCTTGGGGTCCTGGTTTCCCGCAAAGAGCGAAGGACCTGGAATCCACGAGAGCACTCTGACCCCCACACCTACCAACCATTAATATTCGTCGTCGCAGGAGTAGTACTAGTGGTAGTAGTAGTAGTAGTAGTAGCAGTAGTAGCAGCAGCAGCAGGAGGAGCAGCAGGAGTAGACAGAAATAGTACTGGGTCTTAAAGGGGCCTAAAAAATCACTCAAAACATGCAAGCTCCTGAAACTGCGGCTTGTGCCCTAAGCCGCAGTTTCAGAACTTTAATGTAGGGACCTTCATAATTAGAAAAGGGTTTCGGGGCCCACTATACTGTAATTATAATAAGGAGCCCCCAGAGCAGCACGGGTACTTATTGAGGCCCATATGTTAGGCATCAAGCCATCTTCCCGCAGCTCCGAGTATGGCAAGCCACTCTTGCGAGCACGAGGTATCCCTCAAGCTAAACTCCAAGCCGAGGACAGGCCACAATAAACTCAGGGTAGCGAAGAACTTATTCTTGTGTACAGCCGTAAAAATAAGAGTCCTAGATAGAGTGACTAAAACACTCTCTGAATAAACGGTTACTAGGAACTTCACCCGTAGACCTCTCCGGCCCAAGGGCTGCAAATAGATCTTCGTTGCATCTGAGGCGTCGGCTCAGCACTTGACCTTCGGGCCTCAGGTTCGCGCGTGCATAGGCTTTTTTGGGGGGGCTTGTGCAACTCAGGGTGTAGGGGCGAAAGGGCTTACACACGAGAAAGCAGCCCCAAGGACGGCCTATAAGATTGCTCTCTATCCGCCTTTCACCCCAGCCACGACTCTTCTGCGTCTCCTCAGACGCGACAAGTGGTTGTTGCTTTGTTTTGGCTCGAAGCTAATCCACACTGGATCTAAGAAGTAGATCCCCTAATTTGGGGCCCTATACTACTAAGGGTACTTTATAGGAACCCCCATTAGGGGATCTACTTTTTGGATCCCCCGCACATGGCCAGATGCAAGCTATATGGAAGACAGCGGCTGGAAACTACAACGTGACAGGACGTCCTTTGGGACACGGCCAAGGACCACTTCTCCAATACCCAAAGGTCCATGTACCTAAATAGTATATACAGTGGCCTTAAAGTACTCCCTGTATGGGTACATTGGGCCCAAAGTATTTACTATCTGGGTACATGGACCCTTAGGGATAGTTAGACTCCCTGGCCACAAGATGTGCAAGGTGAAGCATTCGGAACCACAGTGCTCCTCCAAGGTCCAAGGCAAGCTGCCTAAATTAAACCCCTAAACTCTAAACCCTGAGCCCTCGGAATCATAAGCCTTGAACCTAAGCCGAGGCCGCAGCAGAAAGACCGCCAAGCCAAAGTCAGACAGCTTGAGCCTTCTTGGGACGCTCTTAGATTCGTGGAGAGAGAGAGAGAGAGAGAGAGAGAGAGAGAGAGAGAGAGAGAGAGAGAGAGAAGAAGAGAGAGAGTGTGGGAGAGGAAGAGAGAGAAAGGGAGGAAGAGCGGAGAGAGGGGCGAGAGCGCTTGCAGGGTCCGAGATGACGACTGTTGGGCTGCATACCAACCAAGCGACTGTATGGAATGGATGGCGTATCATGCAGTGTGGGCGCAAACCCTAAAGTTCCTAAAGTGTCAGGCTTCCGTGACATGCTGCCAAAAACTGTAGTCCCGACTTCAGCATCGAATTGCGATTGCAAGGATCTGTATACTCTAGATATATATATATATATATGTATATATACTTTTTAAACCGTGAAACAATATGAAACAGAGGTCGTGCTGGGCGCGACTGTGCTCCTGAAGCCCCGAGCTCCAGACATGGAGTTGCGAGTGAGCATGTAATTCTGCGGCTTCAGGTCTCGGTGACCTGAGGGCTCAGGTCCCAAGTGGTGGTGTCTCATGTAAAGCGGTTAGAGAGACTTCTGGGGCTCAGGGATCCGGGGTTGCCCACCACATGTTGCACGTTGCGAAGCTCGGGGTGCTCCTCTGTTGAAAAGTTAGAGGCAGAGTATCCAATAGGAGCTTTCTGAGGGAAAGGCGCCACAGTGGGCAGTGTTTTAGTATAATGCTCCCCCAAAATAGCCAGCAGCTAAGCCCTGAGATCACAAGCCCGTACCCCGGCAGCCTAAAGTATGCCAATAACGGACGGGAGCTTCGGGGATGGGGTCTGTGAAATATAGGGGCCTCAAGAATTAGAATAGGATTTGGGGTATATTACACTATACTTCTAGTAAGGAACCCCCAAAACAGTATAGGAAATATATCGGCCCTTATATTAGTTGCGCACCCTGTCATCAGCTCGTGTGCAGGGCTGATCTTGGCCTTCCGCCCCCAGTTCTGCAACACAGCGGTCGGTCACTGAGCCAATTAGCTATGAGCCCGACATATTCGGAGACCATGCAGTGCAGCAACGGCTGCACACATCTGTCTCGACCTTGGTTTGCCATGGCATCATTCCATGAGGTGGCGGTTGTGTGTTCGTGTCGATGCAGGTGCCTTCACTCTCTTGTCACATCACGCGGCGAGAAAGGGGCGAATCTCTCAGACCATTCGCGATAGCACCGATGGGCAGTTGCACTGGCAAGCACAAGAGTCCCGCGGCTCGCCGACTTGTTTGTGCCGCCGTGTTCTGCTTGAGGCTCATGCTGCGAATGCACCTATCTTACATGCATAGAGATGTGTGGTGTATGCTTCCCATGTAGACTCTTGAAATACCCACCAGCAGCTCCATTACAACACCAACCTTTGACCAGCTCCTCCGACTATATAGCATATAGATGCGATGCTCTTTAGCAAGAGATTGTGTGATGCAGAGTTCCTCGCACTCTTATCTTACCCCAAAGCATTGCAGGCAGGGCCCGAATCTCGAGACGCAGCTCGGAATAATGGTAGTGTTGCTAGGAATAACAATTACAATGAGAATAATGCTATAGCAGTAAGAAGAAGGGTAGCAACAATAACAATAACTGTAACAGTTACAATACTAATAATAAGAACAGGAATGGTATCGAAAGCATCAATGATGAGAATTGCCACCTTTCTTCTTATCCTGATCAGAACTGATAATCGTGATTATATAATAAAAAATTAAACCAAATGTTATTATCAATTCTAAGAACCTTACACATGAAATTAACTTAGAAGGCTTACAGAAACAATACGAATCATAGTGAGAAAAACAATAACAGTCATCATAATCACCACCAGACGAATAATTGTAACCATAAGAAAAGCAACTTAATAGTTGTAGTACTCATTAATGTTCTGCATGCTTGAGGCTATGACCATTCGGCCAGCTGTTCTTCGTGGACATTGCTCTTCGAGCCAATGACCTCGAAATGCAGGAAGGGCGATCGAGAAAGCCTGTCTGGTCATACTTTCCGAACCTTGCATAACCGATGGCTTGCGGAGCCTGCAGTAAACCAGGTGCAAACTAGGCCGAAGTCGTAGGCTCCATGATGCCCTAAACTCGGGTCCCAAGCTTGGAAGTACCCAATTCAGGGCCCATCATCATTTGGATATGGTTTGGGGGTATAGTGACTATATTCTACTGTTGTAAAAAAAGTTATACTCGGGAGTATAAGGTGGTACCTTCCGGATGCCGTAGTATGACTGACACTCGACCTTGCTATTGAACCCGGACGCCCATCCCGGTGCAATATTCAGATCTTTTGCCGCTTCTGAAAGGCGCGAACCCCGACTCGTCCACAGTGCAGAGTTCAGGGTTTAGGGTGTTCCAAAGTACACTGCAACGACTCCAACCGGACAACCTGAGCACTGCCGGGCCATGTACCCGCAATTGCAAAACAGCGAAGTCTTTCAGGTGAAGGGTCCGGGGATCAACTTACCTTTGGTTAGTAGAGAATGGAAGAATGGTGGTAATAGTAGTTATAATTGTACCCCATTCCTCCATTCCCTACTAACCCAAGGTAAGTCAAGGCTTTCAAAGATCAGGGTTTAGACTGGAGAGTTTGAGGCTGAAGGTTACGGCAAAACCCCTGCAGCTCCACCACGGCTGAGAGGCCGACCCTCTCGC
The DNA here is from genome assembly GCA_905221615.1 of Symbiodinium sp. CCMP2592. NCBI lineage: Eukaryota > Dinophyceae > Suessiales > Symbiodiniaceae > Symbiodinium > Symbiodinium sp. CCMP2592. The sequence goes on along the minus strand of CAJNDT010006202.1, from coordinate 1,075,043 downwards.
CTATGTCGCCGCCTTTATAAGGCTTTACATGGGAAAGGCTTGGGATTCAGCACTTAGGGCATGTACAGGCTGGCCAAGAAGAAGTGATAGGACCGGCGAGACACAGATAGGTTATTGGAGTACTGGAGCATCTGATCTCTTTCTCAAGCCTATTCGGGGTCTGGCGGTGTGGATGTTACCTGTATGCCTCAACATTCGCCCATGACCGGCTCGGTCATCATGGGAAAAAGCCGTGCACCACCATGCGCAAACTTTAGTCGCGGCAGGTTAAAACCTTCTTGGTCCAAGCAGTGAGTATGATCGTTTCAGAAGATCTCCCGTGAATGATGCATTCTGGCATCTTGCACAAACGCCATATTTCAAACCCAATACGCAATGCATGTGAATCTCTAACTATGATGCACTATACGGCCCGTGCATTTACTTGTTAGCTGCTTATACTGCGTGATCCGTAGAACTCCAGCAAAGCTTGAATTGCCAAAACCACACACTAGTGTACAAAGGCTGCGCGCAAGGTTCTCGTAAATCTGTTGAGCAATGGTGTTGGGGGAATATAATATAGGTTATGCATATAAAAGCTTTACATATGTCTGCATACTTGTGTGTACGCATGTAGGTATCTATGTGTATCTGCTATATTTAAGTTAAAGATTCGAACAGAATATCACAGTCAGTGCTTTCTGATATTTCCAAGCGCAAAATGAGGTATTCAAAGCTCTCCCCTTCCAGCGTGGCTTTCTCTCTCTTATATAGATAACCTATATGTATATGTATATATATATATATGTGTATATATATAGAGTAGCAGTTCCGGAGGGCTCATAATGTATGGTTTGGAAAGATGCGGAGGGCTCAGAATGTACGGTTTGGAAAGATCGGGCCCGGACCGTCGCAGCACTCCATAACCAAGTAAACAGACTTGTCGTCCTTCGCAGGGGCCGCGACCGCAACTTCCGGCTTCCGGTGTAGGGCCGCGACCATGACTTCGAGCTTTTAGGTTTCGTCTCTCACTCTCGCACGGAGCTTTGGGGTTTAGAGTTGAAAGGGACCACCACTTCAGGCTACACTGGCCATCTCAAACCTTGAAGGCTTATCCGCATGTTCTGTGCAAAGCGAGGGCTGGTGAGTTGTTGGCAAAAAACCGTGACTTGACATGACTACATACTGCAGGCCATCGAAAGAGAAAACGGATATGCGCAAAGGCAGCCAACAAAAATGCCATCATGACGCGCAATGCGTTCAGTACCAAATTGCCGTGAGCAGAAACATATGTTGATGGTCTACCGCACACTTAGATTACAACTCCTCCTGATACCCGGCCTAGTGCATCGTCCAGTGCATTGAGTATCTGCGCATTCCTAAACAGCGGCCCCGATGATCCCAGATGCTGTCTCGTAAGCCAACAGCTGGCATCCTGGAAGACGCCAAAGAGCTGGGCGATGTTCTCATGTTGGCAGGCTCGCATCATTACTACCTGTCAACACTTACCTTTGGTTAGTAGGGAATGGAAGAATGGTAGCAATAGTAGTTAAAATTGTACCCTATTCCTCCATTCCCTGCTAACCAAAAGGCAAGGTGCACAGAAGCTCCGACTGCTGGAGGCCAGACAGCCCTGGAAAACCCACACCCTTGCAACGTGGAGCCTGCGACTCCTATAGAACATCTTAGAAGCGAACAGTGGAAGCTGGAAGTTCGCCCCGCTGAGATTCATTTAAAGCAGAGTTTGGGTCCCGTATAAAGGAACATGTCACTACGTAGTCTTTTCTTGCAGCGAGGAATGTCGTCGAGCAGTACGCAGGTTAGCCTTCCTTCTCAGAAACTTGAGATTCCACGCCACACTTGCATTGAGCTTAGACTTGGGATCATAGTATTCGTGATGGTGGTCGTGAACGACATGATGTTGATGTTGATGTTGAGGATAGCGGTTATGGTGATAGTGACGATGATGCCGCAACCATTGTTGATGCTTACGTTGGCATTGCTGGTAGGTGGTAATGATGATGGCGATGTTGATGACGACGATAGTCATTGTCGACTGGAGCCGTGGTTGTTCATGATGCTCCTCTTGTTGCATACGTCGATGATGGTAATGATGGTTCCGCGGTGCTGTTGCAAAAACCTCCACGAACATCGCAATCCACACCTTCTTATGATGTAGTGGCCTTATGCACCTCATGAGTGGTCAGAGAATTGTGCTTGTTGCAGGATTACTGTAGTCCTAGTACCGTGAAACTTTGGTACTACTCCAATGGAAATTCCGTTTCCTCTTGTAGGCAATGTCACCTCGTCGTCAGTTGTGCAGCGAGCTAGTCTAACGAATAGTTACTGTGCTTCTGATACAAGGTGTCAATGAATCTCCAAGTGCTCATGCCTGTGGAGACGGGTGACAGATACTGCTGCTCTGGGCGTGTCTGGTACTTATAATCAACGCAGAAAAATATTACCATTTCGATAGCTAATAGCGCCCTCATCCTGCAATATCTGTTTCTGCCGACAACGGGAGGGGGCAGCAGTTGCTACAGTAAATTTTGCAGCTCATTTTAATGATAGTCATGGCAAATGTAGTAGTCGTCGCATCAATAATTGGAATGGAAGTCTGAGCCCCGACAAGGCCAGCTCTGCGTCCTGTTTTAGCTTCTAGTCCCTAAGTTGAACAAGGATGAAAAATAATTATCACAAACTATTCTCGCCCCTGCATAGTGACTATGTAGATGGCTTGCTTGCCTGTCTCATATCTGTGATTCCTCTCAGGGCGTTGACCCGGGTACAAGTTTACTAGACACAAGCCACGCGAGGCTTCAAAGCGCCGCCTCCCGCTCCGTGTTGTGTCGGAGCTTTCCTCCTGCTTTGGGGTTCGTTGTGGTTTGTGCTATAAGGGCCTTGATAGTTTCAAAAAGGTTTTGGGGCCCATTATGATGTAATTATAATAAGGACCCCCCCCCCCAAATAGCATAGGCAATTATTTAAACCCCTATATTAGGGCTCTGTTGCCAGTTGCTTAGCCTACTGTTGATGCCGCACTGCCGGCAAGAGTACTTGTAGCGTTTCAGGGTTAAGGGTTTCACCAGTCCATCGTGCTTGTCTGGATACTACAACTGCGAGAGTCTACTGTATCTTCTCGCTGCTTTAGGCTGCTGCATCAAGTGGTTGTCTCGGCAAGCCATGAGAGTAAAACGCACTTTCCATCGGACGAGCCGTGTTTGGCTACATCGCACAGATGTCGTTCGGGCAAGGCTTTGTTCCGCTTAGGAATTAGAAACTCACACATGCAGCCCTTCCGCTGTGGGGTGCTGTGGAGTCCAGGGACAACCGACCCGTAAACCCTCAACCGCCAAGGCCCGAGAAGAACCCATTTGCCAACACGCGCCTTGGCTCAATTTGGCCTGCGCAGCAGGGCTGACAACGAATCTTCATTTTCTGCATGTGCAACAAACTACCTTTGAACAAGAACTCCCATACATGCCACGCGTTGCTGCTGCTTTCGTCTGATGCTTAAGCTCCGGAGGTGTACTCTCGTCAGACTCAAGGGCAACAGCCTTTCACTTGGGCCCCAAAACCAGAGCGCCCAAACCGGCTGGGGCCTTTCACTAAACCCTGGAAACCTCGGTAACTGTCCAAGCAGCCCTGAACCCAAACGACCTGTAGAACCTGTTTAGACCCAACACCCTTCCGAGCCCCAAACCTAGTAACCCTACACACGTGGAACTTTCACTGGCCCTAAGCCCTTCGAAGTGAAAGCAATGACGAAAGCCATAACCTAAATCCCCACAACAATTCTCCCTCACGACTCCTTATTGTCATTTCTGCGATTTCCTGGTTGACGTACATAAACCCTAAAAGCAGCCAGCCTTGCTGAGCTGCTTGACAGCGACTACGCCGCTCGTCTTGCGGTCCGTGCCCTTCCAGACAGTGCCATAGGCGCCCTGACAGGGCCCTCTCTGCTTTGCAGCATTTTGTCCGGGTTTCTAGGAGATTTAAAAGGTATGGTATAGCGAGGCGTACGGCGTTTGGGGTTGGTTTGCGGCATCGTTCCACGGTCTCTAATGTTGTGCAGTGTTGATCCGCACCGACAATACAGGCTACATAAGAGTGGATTTCTGAAAGCCGCATTGCTGAACCTTGGCAACGGCTGTCGCGACATACGGAAGAAGAGACAGGAACACAAATGCAGGAAGGCACACTTGAAAAGTTGCGGGATAGGACAAATTCTAGGTATGAGCCCGAAAAGAGAAACTACTATGGAGCCTATGGGTAGTAATAGTTTTCAAAACCCTAACCCTAAACCCTTGTGCATCCGGGCTTGGGAAGTCGGCCGGGGAAGGTGACAGGCAACAACAGCGTCGCGCCAAGCTGCAGCACTACTGCTACAGTTCATGATCTTCCCTAAACCCTAAACCCCCTAAACCCTACAAACCCTAAACCCCCCTAAACCCTAAACGCCCCTAAACCCTATGTAAACCCTAAACCGATGTTCAGGCACACGGCCTCTCCCAGCTTTGTCTTGCCCAAACAGTAGCTCTCGGCCAACCTCGGGAGTCGGGTTTCGGTGTACTATGGTTGGGGATCTATGTAAGGTTTAAGGTTTAATAGGGTTTAGGGCTATGATACAAATCCTGCATTACCTTAAGGGCCCTAAACTGTGGGAACTTTGGTATATTGCTGATTATGGGTAATGTAGGGTGTATACATCAACCGTATCTATATCGGGTTTAGGGCCACAGGAGCTTTGTCGTTCAGTGCAAAGTTGCATGTGACTTCATCCCTCGAATTCGAGGAATGTGGCTGCATACTCGAGCCCAAAGAGCCCAGCAATAATAACGATAATCGTATCGGAACAACAATATTTATAAGAAGTTTAATAGCCAGGTTCATATATAAGTTATGCATCCCCGCACCTCTCTCAAATCAAGGCCTCGAAAGTCCAGTCTAAGCCAAACTTTGGGAGACAACGCTGGCCGGCTGCCCGGCTGTTTCGGCAGACACGCAAGTTCAGCCGCAAAAGCCGTAACCCTAAACCCTTCAACAAAACATAAAGCTTTGAAGAGCCCAGGTCCGTAACGAGGCCTTACAGCCATGCCGTCACCTGATCCCCCAACCTTACAGCATGCCATTTAGCCCGCAATCCCTCCCACGGTCGGAATAGCATCCCTCTACAGATAGCGGTCTAATAACTATCGCCTCTGTATCCAACCCCGTCCTGCCCTGGACTGGCCCCTGTCCCTGAACTGCATAAGCACACAACCCCAACAGCCGTAATATAGGGGCCTTCATAATTACCTATACTCTTGTTTGTGGATCCTTATTATAACTACAGTACAGTATACCCCACAACCCGATTCTAATTACTTAGGCCCCTACATGATAGAACCCTACTATAGATCCCCTATAGACCCCTTTTAAAGGGAACCCTACAAGGCCCTTAAAAAAAGCTTAAGGATCTGAGAACCCAAACCCTCCCGAAGCTCTGAGCCTCCTCCCCAAAAGCCCCATAAGGCCCCTCCCCTATAGCGTAGGGGCATTATAGGGCTTTTAGGGAGGAGGTTCAGAGCTTCGGTATAAGACCTAAACCCTAAACCCTACCCTAAACCCCTTTTGCTGCAGGCTTGCTCCCCTAAAGCCTCAACCCTAAACTGAGAACCCAAACCGAGGGAGCTGGAGCACATCTTTCACGGGCGACTGACCCTGGCCTCGGCCGGAGCTCGATTCAGCGCAGCCCAAGAGAATTCGAACTGTCTAGGGGTTTTAGGGGTATAGGGTTTAGGGCTTTAGAGGTTTAGGGTTTTTTTTCCCTCCTCGCATGGCTGGCATCAATAGGGGTTTTAGGGGTATAGGGTTTAGGGCTTTAGAGGTTTAGGGTTTAGGGGTTTCAGGGGTTTAGGGGCTTTAGGGGTTTTAGGGGGTTTGGGTTTAGGGGTTTAGGGGTTTAGGGTTTAGGGCTTTAGGGGCTTAGGGGTTTAGGGGTTTTAGGGGTTTAGGGGTTTTGGGGGTTTAGGGTTTTGGGGTTTCGGGTAGGTGGCTTTTCAGCACAGTCCAATTGAATGAGTGAGAGACATGGGAGTTTCCGAAACTGGGCGACCCTAGTGGAGTACCCAAAATAGTAGGGGTCCCCACAATAAGGTATCCCCTAATCTTCGGAAGCTCCCACATGCTTTCTTCAATTAAGTCGGCCGTGGTACATCAGCAGAGCCAGAGGAAAGTCCTGCACTTACAGAGTAGCCGCAGTAGCCGGTTCTAACAGCAAGCAGATGGATGAAAGCACAAACATCGCAGAAGTACAGAAGTAGGGACCATACTGTAAACAGTGAGGCTGGAAATAGTAGCCACTGTTAGAACACATCATGAAGTACCGCATAAGGGCATAAGGAGACCAAGAGAGCTCAAACGAAAACTTCAGTAGATTTCGCGTTTGTGGTTCAAGGTTCTTCCCGATTCTTCCCGCTCTGGACTTTTTGAATAGAAAGCCCGAAAATCTTCAAAACTAGTGAATTGCGCAATCTGCTGGTTTTCCCAGAATTTTACTATGGCTGACTGTAGTGTTGACTGAGTGCTGACTGAGTATTGACTGTCAGTTTGCATGTTGCAGCACCTTGGGACTGCAAAACAGCATCCAATCGATTCTACAGCCTTTGAAACGATTCAGAAGTTATGCCTGATGGCTGGCTACTAGCTTACGCTCGTCAAACATACTATGCAACACGATAGCATTGGCTCCGAGCCTGAACCCAAAACGTGACACTTCTCCATGTCGAGTCCAAAGATCAAGCCCGACCACCCAATTTTACTCGACACGATCAACCCCTTGAGGCTTAAGGCTTAAGGACGACCCAGACACCTCAACTTGGGGAGGCTTACCTAGGCTTAAAAGGCCAATGCCCGGAGGCAAACATTGAGGACAAGGCCCATCGGCTGCTAAAGTCGGGGGGGCCTGAAGTGCTGAGGCCTCAAGCTCTTGTATCCCTTTCCTCGGTTCTTCTTCTTCTGCTTTCGCTCTTGTGTGTTGGGTGTTCTGCGGCACGCATGGATCTAGGCCCTTGTTGCGTGTTGTTGCTTTCTTTCGGGTTTTTGTCGGGCTTGGGGACGTCTGGTCCGAGGTCTCTAGCAGTCAGGGCTTCGAGGTTCAAGCCTTCGCGGTCCCGACCCTCTCCTAGGCCTCACATCTTATAACTTATGACTGCAAACGGGAGACGAGCCAAGGGCCAAGAGATGAATGCGATTGGAACCAGTAACCTCACGGTCTCAAAGCCAATGCCACAAGTTCATCCGAGCCGAACCTAGAAGCTCATAGGACTATCAAAGCTAGGCCGAGAAGCCACTCCCCCCAAAGCGATCGAGATAAATAGAGATAGCAGATAACTAGAGATAGCCAGATTTATATCGAGTTCATAATTACAACCCCAGCCCCCCCCCCCCCCACCCCCGACCCCCCAGGATCAGAAAGTTTTACCTCCCCCCGTTCTTTAGAGAACACGCAAGGCCCTTTCGTCAGACCTGAGGCAGCGAGCATTGTAGTTCTGGGACCCCCTCTCACTAATCAATGCCCCCCTCCATGGGCCTGACATCAACCAATGGGGGGGATGCATTATTAATAAAATGGAGTCAACATTAAATAGAGATGGATAGAGACGGATACATGGATAACGTTGTACAAAACAGAAACACATGGAGATGCAGGTGCACACGCATGCATAAACGCATGCTCGCACACACACACACACACACACCACACACACACACACACACACACACACACACACACACACACACACACACACACACACACACACACACACACACACACACACACTGAGACATGTTTGCGTACATCTGTGTGTGCATGCTTTTTTGTTGTCCGGGCTCTGGATGCCCGAAGTTAGTCGACTTCCAGATTGGTGCCTCGCCTGGCTGCCGCAGCTGCCGGGAGGTGCAATGGGCCGTGGTTAAAAGAGTTTGTCACGTTTACAGGATGGAGTCTATACCCTGCCAGCTGCGCAGTTTACTCTTATGTCGTCATGATGTGCCATACATAGGTTTTTGCATGTAAGTGCCCGTCGAGCCCCAACCCGACCTGGAAAGGGCCGGCAGACGGATATGTTGTGTGTCACCACGGTGTAGCTATTTCATTTCGCCTTTTAGCCTGTCGTCTGCTGATCTGAAGCCATGAATCTGCCTGGCCCCTTGAGCCAACGAAGCAACAGCCTGCATCTGTGGAGACTGATGCCGAACGCCAGTGGAGCCACCCAGGCAGGATCTATAGTGGCGGTGCGATGCGATGCTCGGACAGTATGAGGCTCTGTTCTCGAAGAGAAAAGCCTCTCCGCAGGAATAGGTAAATGCCCAAAACATGGTAGCACAACACTGAAGAGACCAATGGACATAATAATGCGGTGCGATACAGCAATGCACACGGAACAAGGTTGTGAAAATCAGCACGGGGAAACATGCAAGGCTACAGTTGCACACCACTGGATCGAAAACTGCCACAGATTAGCTTGCACCCCGCCCAAAAATGAGAACTACTGTACACTGCCAGATGTTTATAATTGTTTATATCTTAGGGGCAGATGTTGAGCCAGGGTTGGGGCTTAGGGATGTTTCAAAGATGGCTAGAGGTACAAAGCCATCGCTGAGGATTCTTGGTACGAAATCCTGTTTCGAAGCACTGACACCCGAGCAAAAGCACATGTAGCAATCATATATCAACACACGAACCTCGCTTTGTCAACATGGACAATCCAAATATCCCCAGTCCCACCTTCCCGCCCCTTAAAACCCACTTCCCATCACGTGCCGAACGAACAGAAAACATAAACAATGGGATGGTAATCCTAACCGTCCAGCTTCCCTTGTGCATGTATAGAGGTATCCCTCCGAGGCCTGCATTGTACATTATATACGCACATGGGCCCAGTGCAAAGGAAGGGAAGACGGCTTCTTTTCCCGAAGCTCCCCAGCGGACCTGCACACTGCAGCTCTCCAGCGACGACTTTGCACAACTCTAATTGCCTTTGGCAATCATTCCGGGGAGACCTAGAGACTTCTTGCTGAATACTGTGAGGTTGAGGGTATTTATTTATAGGTGTTGAACATGGGGGCAGCACCCATGGAAAATATGAATGGATGACATGCAGGATTTGGGCTTCGCATGCGAAAGAGACTAAGGTCATTTGAGATTGTGAGGCCAACTTGGTGGATTAGGTCCAGCGATTGCTGTAAGGCTCAGAGGTGCTACCAGTAGCGTGGCAAAGAGACTGACTTTTGATGACGTGCCAAACTCCGCATACGAACCTTCGTCAAACAGTTCACCTAACCCTGCTCAACCACTAACCCTACTTGCTGTCTGTACAAGCACCGATGAACCTGGCTCACGCAGTGAAACTGTCACACTCGTCACCTGGCAAGCTGCTGCCGCATAATAAGGAACAGGAGTAATAGCAACAATCAAACAATAAGGATGTCAAACATCCGGACACATAATTAGAGAGACTGGGTGCAGGATTCTGAACCTTGTGCATGGCGTCCGCTTACCAGCCACAACAGCTGAGCGGTTGGGCTGGTTGTACCATGGATGAATACCTGAATAGCCTATAACCCTCATCTTTAATCAAAAAATCGAACACATGCCGTTTAATTCTGACTCTAACTGTCGGTATGGCCAAGGAAAGAAGGCCGGTGCAAATGAGATGCAAGGAGGACCGACTGAATGAAACAAGCCGCGAGCCACAGGGGCGCAGTCCCCCCCCGTATCCCGACAATGCAACCCTTAGGGTTTAGGGTTTAGGGTTTTCACGTACAAATGAAGGTGCAGTCGTGACGCTCAGCTAGGAATCACAGCAAAACACCTCATGAAAGGGCGAGGCAGTGACTGCTACGGAAGGTCTCGGGATCCAGTGGAGAGTAGCATCAAGTCCCTGCTGCTTCACTCTAAAGTAGAAGCCAAAACGTTGGAAGATGAGTTGAGGAGGATTGGTGCTAGGATATACCTTAAGGGCGTGAGGAAAACCATGTTTCAAGTTTTGGCTTCTACTCTACAATAAGGTTCCGCCTTCACTCCGCAAGCTGCGCGTTCATTTCGGCGAAGTCGGTTTCGATCTGAGGGCAGACGGAAGGTGCGCAGAATCGCAGCATCAAGGACTCAAGGAATCGACCCTGTATTGCTTTCACTCAACCCCAATCCAGAGCTTCTGAACCCAAAACTTTCCAACTTGCACCAGAGTTCCCCGGAAAGGCTCGTGGATTCCACAGGCCCGGGGTTCAGCTCCCGTGCAACGGACCGAGAGGGCATATACAGGCGAGTGATGGTGCGTCTGGGCATAAAGATAACTTCCAGTTCCATGAGCATCTCTCCAGCTAATGTTACATCCGACAACAAGAGATATATGCTAACATGTCCGAGCGAGACCCTGCAGTGCGGTTTGAGGTTAGCGACTCGGTCTGGATTCTAGTTGTTTGTTCATTTCGAGGACACATGTGCACATACTCGGAAGTCCACACAACCCACTTGCAATCCCGACCCTGCTAGAAAAACACAGCCTCGTTACTATAGAAGCCTGCCCAGATACCAAGATTTTTCCTTGAGGTCCCTGACCACTCTGTTTCCTTACCATATACCCCAAGACACGGTTCTAATTTTTTGACGATTCCTATATTTGACACCCTGAATCTCCTTACTTCGATCGTACACTCTGGAGCTCAAGCTCCTTTATGCGAGACTTCGACGTAGAACTCCACCTAAGCAGACAGCAGCTTCTTGATCCTCCAAGACTCCCAGACAGTAAGCCTTGGGGTTAGGGCTTACCCCTACCTCTAGCAGCTTTCATCCTGTGCTAAGTTCTGACCTGGCCCGTGAAAGCAAAACCGTTTGTATTTGTTCGATGCAGCCATCTTGCCTTTGGCTTGAACCCATGATGCTGCTGGTGGTGATGATGGTGATGACGACGACGGTGGCCAGGACAAACTATCGTTGATGAGTCTCTCTCGCTCTCATTCTTACCAGCTTCGTTTGCAAGTGGACTGGGGCCCCTGCGACCCAACGCATCAGTCGGAGGAAACCATGGAAGCGCAGAAGGCCCGCCTGCGCGCAGCGAGCACGCTGAACTCCAAGGTAATTTTTGTTCAGTACCTTCGTATGCCAAACCTCTGAAGCCGCATCCCCCGGTTGTCCTTCTTGGCGCCCCCCAGCCCCGAAGCCAGGCTGAATTGTTTGAAGACGAAGCACTACAAGCTTTCAAAATAAGAAACTGCTCAGTGTAGTCAAGCACAGTCAAAGCATGCTCCAACCCAAGCACTATACTGCTTTACACCAACCGTAGCCAGAAAATGCACTACCAGTAGCTGCAAAGCAGCCATCCTAGCTCCAGGATGCTGCAAAGCGCAAGAAATGCCAAAGAACTGGCAGCTAAAATCGGAATGACACTTAGGCTTGTATCTGCACCAAAGGTACCTAATTCGGGGGTCCGAATAATCCACAACAGGGTTTTGGGGCCCATTACACTATACTTATCATAAGGAAACCCCCAAAATAGTATGGGTGGCTGGCAAGGCCGCTATATTAAGAGGTCCTCCTCCAAACCATCCAGGCGCTTGTCCAAGATCTCCTTCTTTTCGGGCGTGAACGACCTGGACAATTACATCCCGGGTTGCCCGAGCCAGGCAAAACAAGAACACATATGGTAGCAAAAAAGAAGAAGAACCGAGTTACAGCATGAACCAACAAGAGCACATGTCGTGCATGACATGCGATAGAGAAATGCCTGTGGTTTCAAGTAATCGAGCAGGCATGGGGTAGATATCGAGGGCCACCACCATCTGCACATTCAACATCAGGAAACCCATACCTCCGTCTGTTCAAATAAAGACGAGGTGAACATGCGCCGATGTCAACTACCACGGCTCCAATAATGATTCACAGTCGGACTTTTACGCTCCATAACCTTCTCCGCAACTACAAAGGACAACATCGATTACCCGTACCCGTCTGCATCCCAACAGCCTTCAGCGAATCAAGGCCACTTATCTACACAATAAATAAATGCCGAGATACAACATGTCCCAATCTGCTGTGGGAAATCACCCAGGGCTCAACCAGTAGGGCTCGCACATCCCCGTCTGGCGCACGACTCTGCGGACGATCTCTCTCGACAAACCTTGAATGGGCTGGCTTTCGCATGGTTGCGGTAGAGGCAGTAGCTTCTTCCGCAGAAGCTCAGCCATGCTTCTACTTGTGAGCCTCAGGTAGCATACATGACAAGAGCTTGCTTAGTAACACAGGCCCATGATGCGACGGCCGGCCCTGTTTGATTACAAGACGGCCGGCCCTGTTTGATTACAAAGGTGTCAAAGCAGATCAACGACTCAAAGCTGAGAGGAACAAGAGGCTGCCAGCTCATAAATGTTGGTAAGTGCTGCAGAAACGCTAATTGCATACATGCACCCATATCACACACCACACACAGCCTATTTAGAAATGAATACCACGAGCCAGAGTTGTACGGACGGATATCGCTCACACGTCTTCGTAGGTCCCCCCAGGTTCAACATGTAAACGTACATGGTCACATCCATCAACGATAACAATAGAGGTAAGTACCGTAAGTACCGAAATACATTTGTTTTGTCACGTTGACGTGCTTAACGACCACGCAGCAGAATCAAGCGGCGCACAACACGTCTCATAAGAAAGGCTTCCGACCATGACCCATGTAATGTTGCCCTAAACACAAAACACTACACACCCCAGGCCCTAAACCATGTGGCCTGCATTTGGGTCGTCGTCTTCCATCCTTCGTTCGTCGGCCTATCGGTTCCCGGTGCCGGGGGCTGGGCGATGCACAGGGGTTTTAGGTTAAGGGATTTACGGTCTCGCAAGTTAAGGGATTTGGGGTTTAGGGCTTAAGGTTAAGGGATTTGGGAATTTGCGGGGTTACGGTTGCACGGGGGTTATTGTACGAGAAAAAGACATGGGAAATGCGGGTTTAAGGTCATAATGGGGGGCGCGGGTGTGTGGTCAGGGTTTGATGCGAGGCGTTCAGGCTGGGGAGGTTAAGCACAAGTTGCAATTTAATCCGAAAGCTATCTGCGAAATGTTTTGCTGGATGTGGCTGAAACCCTAAACGCTATCCCCTGAACCCTAAAACAAAGCCTCTTCCTCAGCCAGCTTTACAAGTCCATCGCCGCCGAAGTCTCATGCAGTCTTCTGACATTACTTCTTGTCGCTCTTGTTGCTGAGGCACGGCTACTAAGGGGCCTCAATACTTAGTATAGGGCTCCTTAAAGAGGCCTATAAGGGATCTATAGTAGGTTTCTGTAATATCGGGGCCTTAACAGTTAGAACAGGGTTTCGGTGTCCATATACTATACTTATAGCACGGAACCCCCAAAAGAGTAATTTTTAATTACTTAAACCCCTATGGTACAATACCCCCTGCCTCACCCTCGTCATCGATGTGGTACCAATGGTGGAACACCTCGGCAGAAGGCAGCTGCTTGAACAAACCCATCCAGGAGTAGTTGCTGACGACAACTTCCAAGGCCCAAAATCTTTATGGCTCCCCAGACATGGCAAGAGGTTGCTTCTTCAGGCGAAGCAGAGACGAACCCGGGAACCCCCGGCACTCACGACAGTTGCTTCAAGCCCTCGTGTTCCCAAACATGCAGCCGTAGCCTTAACCCTCTACCCTGCATCCTATTTCTACACTCTGAACTCTGAACCTACCCCCTAAACATTGAAATACATATCAGCCAAACATGAATTCCAGGATCACCGGCTGCCTTACGTCCACATAGCACGGCTTGTTATTTGAGAGTTTCAGAAATGGACGGGGAGGTCTGCATTCTCTACCCTATCAATTTTGAAACACTCGTAGCTTCAGTGCAACATCGCCCAAGAATCACCATGGTCGAGCGATTTGTCCAAAGCCTGAGCAGCCATCCAAATCTTCGACATTTTTCCATGCGGCCGCAAATCGAAAGGGCATATCAGTCCGCCCTAAACACTCTGATGACGTTTCTCGCATCAGTCCGCCCTAAAAGCAAATCCTCGTGCCTTGTCGAGCCCGCAAGTTGGCTAGTCTGAACTGACTTACAGCAACTTCAGGGCGTTTCAAGTTTTTGTGCTCGGGGTTCAACTGAAGCTTCGTGTGTAGGGTTCGGGGACGGGCTGGGGCTTCAGGATCAGGGACTGACGGCTTGTGCACACAGATATTACAGTTCTGGTTTCAGCTAGAAACAAGAAGTTGTGGGCTGTGTGGGTTGGAACAAGTCGTGGCCTTGACCTATATAAGGCCTTGAGGCTCGAGGCGGTTCGACCAATCAGTGACCGAGATGTTGTTACAATATTACAAACCTGAGGCATCTACGAGTGTTTTTTAAATGTTAAAAAAAAAACATACAAAGCTGAGGCATCTGGAAGTGTCAGGCGATCTCACTCCTCGGAATCTTGGGGCTCGCAGACTGCAGGGGTTCGAGGCTTGAACTCAAACTTCAAACCGGAATTCTTCAGCGTTGCTCAGCTTTCAGAATGTCAACAAGGCATACCGGACTTCACGCATGTGGCGCACCGTGGGAGGGCGAAGCCCTGAAAACTCTTCACAGGACCACACGAAAGGCTCGCAGCGCAAGCCCCTTGGTGCCTTTAACGTCTAAAACTAACTCTAGCCGACTCTAACCCAGCCTTGCCTCTCCGTGCTCACTTAGGAAACCAAGGGTCCACCGTCTTAGGGTCTGGTGGGCCGACGCTGGCACTCACGTAACTCTTCCGCCTTTCAGGAGCTCATCAACATTGACGGGAGCTTTCGAAACACATGAATAAACGCCGCTAAATCCTGCCAGCCCCAAACATAGGAGACATATAAACGAGTATGCTTGAAGGATAAATGGAAGCTGCCTGTAGGACGTTGGGATATGTTTGGCTCCAAGAGTGGCTCCTTTGGACGTCGTGCTTCGCTGACTCACTCCTTGGCCGGATTGTGCTCAGTGGTCTTCGGCCAGCAGCTGGGCATACCTGCTGTAAGTTCCTTAACAAATTGAATGGGGTTTTGGGGAACTTTATACATGTATACTATAACGATATTAGGTCAGTACAACTATTGGTAACTATCTCCAGTGTCTAGGAATAGTCGGAATAGCTTATCACAGCTAAGGAAGATGTTGCACCTGCATGCCAAGCTAGGCTTCAAGGAAGATACTGACTCCAGCTGAAAGGAGTATGGCACCTTAAACATACATCACTTCGGCGAGGGGTTCGATGGAGATAAAGTGAAGCTGCCCAGTTTTGGAATGGGTTTGGATACCGACTGAAATATGCACCCCACGGCTTAGTGCCCGAAGGCCTGCATAATGAAGCGCGACTCGCTCCTGCTAATTCAAACGTGCCAACCCCAATGCCTGAAATCTGCGTCACGTGCTGAAGTCTGAACCACTGAAACGGAGCACCAAAAAGTTGTCAGTCCGAGTATCTCTTCTTTTAGGGACTTGACCTTCAAGCTGTTCGCATCCTCGAACTCCCGCTTTCCTGAGCCGACGTCAATACAAACATAAGATTGGCTCTTGTGGCTTTGCCGTTTCGTGCCACAGTATTGAAGATACAGTCGTTAGGCACTGATATACTTCTGATGATAGGTGACGAGGCGCCGTGTCCGTAGAAGCAACAAAAGAGTCACCCCAGCAGAGTAGCAACAGCAGGAGCAACGACAACGGCCACGACGACGACAGCAACATGCAACTCAACATCGACCAGTGACCCTGACACCCACACCCAGAGAGAGACAAACACACACACACACACACACAGACGGACAAACAAACACAACACACAGGCGAGGCTGCGCCAGCGGCAGCAGCAGCACCACCACCACCGTCACCAACACCGCCAAGACGACGATTTGACCGCATGCATTGTTAAGACAAAGACATGTATGATGACAGTCATGATTGTAGTTGTGACGATGAAGGCGCACAAACTGATTTCAAAAGCAGACGGACATTCGAAAATCAACAAGTCATGTGCAACGCTAGACTCACTAGATTAGATAAGCAACGTCATATCAAACTAGCCCCTGAACGAGGGCTACAAAGCTACAGGCAATGTAGGGGCCTTAATGTATATTTAAAACAGGGTTTTGGTCTCCTTTATCGTACAGTCATGATAAAGAACCCTGAGGAATGATCTTGGCAACTTTTTTCGGCTTCTATATTAGGGAGTTCCCGAAAATACGGGACCCTAATATAGTACCCTAAATTAGTAGGATCCTTCTGACAAGGACCCCCAAATAAGATACCCCTAATTTTCTGCAACTCCCATTATACAGCAAAGAAGCGACCCTCGTCGAGCTCGGATAGGAGGTCCTTCGCGGCGAGGCCCCGACACTCCCAAACGTAATACAGGGGGCCTTAAGCAGTAGAATAAGGTTTCTTCAAAGGGAGCCTTCAAGGGGTCTATAAGGGATCTAGGGTTCTATAGTATAAGGGCCTTAGTAATTAGAATGGGGTTTGGCGTACGTTATACTATAATTACTATATCAAGGAACCCCCAAAACAGTGCAGGCAACTATTTAGGCCCCCCAGATTAGGGTCGGCCAGATGAGGGTCTTGGTACGACGACAGCCGGTGCTTCAAGGTCCACGGACGGAGTCGTAGGATTGTGGTATCGGGCAGCCACGAACATCCTGACGTCCGGACATGGACAAACCCTGCTGGAAAATCGGAATACAAGCGGGTCTCGCTTCAGAAACCATCTTCCTGGGCTTACATCACCGATCGATCTAGCTCTAGCAAACCAGAAACAGGACTCAACGACATCTTCGAGTGCGCCTGATCCCTCACGATCACAACACATGAAGAAGTGTCTCAAAATATCCACCATCCCAAAATCGGCAACCTAAAGTATTCGGCCCTTCAATCAGTCGGCCGAAAGCAGACATGACGAGAACAAAGCCTCAGAGACTCTGAAGAGTGTGTGGCCACAAGCTCGAAACCCTGAATTCTGATGAGTTTTGTATGTGAACCACCGTGCGCAAGTCAACTTCACGTACTTAAGTGTGTGATCACATGGTGTGACTCACGGGGACACACCCGGACATTTAGGGCTTAGGAGATTTTGGGGTTTCGGGCTTAGGGAACTCCACTACTATTTGCTTAAGAAACCCCCAAAAATAAAAATAATAATCCCTATATTACCCCCATAAGGAATATACTTTTTATTCTATAGTAGTCCAACAACCAAGCAGGAAATTCCGGGCCCTACACCGAGCCTCGTATGCCTTGGTGGCATTATCCACGGCTTCTTCGGCTTCTTTGATATCATCCTGCATGCATCGGGATTTGGGGCTTTAGGTTCTGTGGCATTCTCTAATATAAGGTTTCTAAATATTTAGGGCTTGGCATCGCTGTGGGACATCGGTCGGACTATGGGTGGCAATGCTTGCCGGAATACGCAGCTCCGATGATTGGCTACGGAGCTTTCGTTGACATTGATGGCTGCAACGAAGCCTATCCCAATTCTCGAGGCTTCCAGCCTCCCAGCAAAAGGAATAGCTGGAGGAAAAACTGTCTAGTCTGGCGCTGCATGCCTAGATTCGCAGAGCAACCTCAGGCTTTGTCCAGAGACAGGCCATGGATTTGTCGTCAGCACTGTCCCTTTGGTACTGTGCATTTGCTCATCCTGATGTGGCCGGTGCTGTTGATGCCTGCCTAAATTGCTGTTCC
Source organism: Symbiodinium sp. CCMP2592 (assembly GCA_905221615.1). Taxonomy (NCBI): domain Eukaryota; class Dinophyceae; order Suessiales; family Symbiodiniaceae; genus Symbiodinium; species Symbiodinium sp. CCMP2592. The sequence goes on along the minus strand of CAJNDT010006202.1, from coordinate 1,057,343 downwards.
TATTCGCTCCTACTTACTGCTTTGTGCTCTGGCAGCTCTGCAAGGTTGTGGATCCGGCTGGCTTTGGCTGCCCTCAAGCAGCGAAGTGGCAAAGCTCTTTTTCAGTGACTCTGGCCGCTCTTGGCTGGTGCAACGGGCGTGGCTTGCGATCAGACTGCCAGAACCTTGTAGTTCAGAGTCAAGGTTCAGGGTTTGGGGTTGAGTGTTTAGCGTAGTATGTAAGTTAAGGTATAACTACCAGCTGTGATTCGGCAGATTCGGCTCTAGAGCTCATGTTGCTAGCATGAACACGAATGAATTTACTGTTCTTGAGGACTACGGTTGATGATACAAATCCTGCATTACCCATAATAAGGAATATACCATAATTCCCATAGTTTAGGGTCCCTAAGGTAATGCAGGATCTATATCATCAACAGTAGCACAATCCAAACGTTTAGCTTGCTTTGATCTCCCACCCTTTGGCCACCATGCCTTGAAGTAGGTGGTGCCTTCAGACCTTGGAGGGCCGAATCAAATCAAGCACTACTTGTGACCTTGAGACACTACGACGATGAATACTAGCTGCTATACTCCTACGGCTGAGTCTCCTGAAAGTCCTCCTTCTTCTCGCGCTACCACTACTCATACTACTACTACTACTACTACTACTACTACTACTACTACTACTACTACTACTACTACTACTACTACTACTACTACTACTACTATCATTACCACTACCACTACCACTACGACTACTACTAGTACTAGTACTAGTACTAGTACTAGTACTAGTACTAGTACTAGTACTAGTACTAGTACTAGTACTAGTACTACTACTACTACTACTACTACTACTACTACTACTACTACTACTACTACCACCACCGCGACGACTACGGCCCAAATACAACCGAAGCATTAAAGGCCATCCCAGCACCACCGCGACGACTACGCTAATACAACCGAAGCCTTAAAGGCCATCCCAGATGAACCCCAATCCCTACTAGCTCTAAACCTCTAAACCTCGAAGCCGCTTAACCCTCAAGGGCCCTGGAGATACGGCTCTCCACTGTGGCATCCTTTTTCCAAGCCCTTCACAGACCTGTCAGGCTCGCATCGCAGCCCCAGGGCATCTCTATGTCGACGGGCTAGAGGGCTTTGTAGAATGCGGTGTGGAGTCTGAAGATTGAGGGTTTTGAGGTTTACGGCCTTACAGATTAAGTTCGCAAGACCGGGAAACAGATCTTGGGCTCTCATCAACCACTCTTATGTTCAACCATCACTGAGGACACCCCTGCATCCTACAGCCTAAACCTTAGACCTTACCAAGAGGAAGTCTACTAAGTAACTGAAGACCAGTGAAGACCAGCCACTCCCGGGCATCATCCAAGCCTCGGCTGAACACATCTTCTGATGGTGAAACGTCGTGCAGTATGACATTGGGTAGCGTTGTGATTTAGCTTCCGAGGGTGAGTTGGGAACATGCCGGCAAAACAACAATACAAATACCACAGAAACAGGCTGAATTCGGCTTTGATTGTTTTCGATCCAGACGACTGTAGACTGCATAAAAGGTATATATGAGCCATCTTCTCGACATGGATATGAGAGGGTTGAACCAGCCCATACTCGGAAACAACACACACACACATCCAGGTTTGGGAAACATTGACTGGCGCTTCAACGGTCTAGTTAGCAGCAAGGTTCTATGCGGCTTCTGCAGGGGCCACAGCAAGAAACATAAAGACGTCTTCGTTTCATGAAAGGGTTGCTTCGTTGCTGCAGCGTTGGCTTGCAGTCTGGAGTCGTGTGAAGCGGTTTCCGGTCTGATAAGGGGTCCCACCTAAAACTATCTTGACAGTTGTTGGGCGTGCAAATAAAAGGCTACACTTCACCGCAAGTTCGCACAAAGGCAGCAAACCCTACCTTCACAACTAATATAGTTCATACGGATTAATAAAGTACCTGTCTTTCAGGCTTGTACAGGGAAATAAAGAGCCCTCGAAAGCTGGGCTTGAAAGGTCTTTAAGTCAACAACTGAATGAGTGGGAAGCTAATCTGTCGAACTCCACTTAAGTACCGACGGGCGGCACAGGCGGGCTTCGGCAAACAAGTCCTGCTACGGAAACCCTTAAGAAGCACAGTCGCGAATTGATCTGTTTACCAGTACCCATGTATAACTTGTATACGACAGGCACCACCGGCCCATGTGTGTTAACTTTACTTAACTCGGAAACACCGCAATCCTGTCCACGCGCCATCAATCCATGAGGGTCCTGAAAGCTCTGCAAGCGCTTCTGCAGCACGTCGTCGGCAATGGCCCGCACTAGCAGCATCAGTGGTGCGGTCAGGGCTCAGGTTTGAAGAATGTGGGCTACGCCGGATAAATAACTAAATAAGTATATATATATATATATAAATACACTGTGTTAGTATATTATATGATATTATGTTATATGACATTATATGGGCGGTTGTCAAAATTATGGCCCCTTTTGGGTACACTAAATATTAGGTGCCGTATTATAATAGGCACCCAACAAGTGAACCCTAATATGGACAACCACCATATCAATATATATATATATATATATATATATATTTGGCTCCCGCATGGCGAGTCTGACGATATATATATATATATATATATATATATATATATATATATATATTACATACAATCGAGCAAGCAGCCTGTATGGGCGCATGTCTGTAGGTTTGCTTGTTCGCATGCATGCACGTGTGTATACACGTTTATTATAGTTTACAGTATACACAGAGCCTCCTCAACGCACAGCTTCTGCAGTTATTAACAGGCTTGTAGCCACCGTAACAGCGATCCCCGCAAGCCAAAGAAGCGGCCTCGCAGAAAAAAAACAGGCGAGGCCTTCGCGGTGACGTTTCGAAAAGCCGGCTTGAGACTTTCATTGGTCTATCTAGTGGGGATCGTGGATTCGGGATGCATCCTGTCTTTTCGGGTACTCTATGCCGGGACAAGCACAGCGACAAGGACTCACGTGTCTGCAGTACTGGGAGTATGGGAGCTTTGATAGGGAGGCTCAGAGAGCAGGATAAGGGGCTTGGAGATGTGCATGTCATCATGTCTGCTGTTGTAGGACTGAAGCTGTCGAGGCTGAAGGTTTAGGATTTAGGGCCTTAGGATTGTACTGCCTCTGGTCTGGCTCAACATGCTGGTGGGAGAACATCCCAGTCACGCAAGGCATCTGCAATTTCACTGTCGTGCTGTATAGGCAGCCAGTGGCACTTAGCCACAAAGCGGCCATCTAAGTTGATGCTGCTTGCACCCAAGCCAATCGTCTCAGGCATGGGCACAAGTCTGCGGAAGTCTTGGTCCAGGTCGGAGACCTTCCATTCGCAGGGTGAGCTCGCATCGCAGAAATGCTCGTTTTGGACATTGTACTCGTTTGCTCGTCTCTAGGCAAGCATGCTCCAATCGCTACTATTTTGAATTTCTTCTGCTTTCTTCTTCCTCGTACTACTACTACTACTACTACTACTACTACTACTACTACTACTGCTGCTACTGCTACTGCTACTGCTACTGCTACTACTGCGACTACTGCTACTACTGCTACTACCACGACTACTACGACTACTACGACTACTACGACTACTACACTACTACTACTACTACTACTACTACTCCTACTACTACTACTACTACTACTACTACTACTACTACTACTACTACTACTACTACTACTACTACTACTACTACTACTACTACTTTTACTACTGCTGCTTTACACTGTTCCTGACTGCCGCAAATCGTCAACACCACATACCGACAGCCACGTTTCTCGACGTTGCCAGTCCGGCAGCCCTCTGAGCCCGGACTACCTTGCGCGCACCGTCTTCAAGTCAATTTTTGTTTCAGCCGCTTCCCTCTGCCGCATGCCAAGAACATCCGGAAACCTTCAAGTACTGAAACCTGCTCTGAATCGGTATAAAGCAGGAGCCAGAATATGAGCTAAGGCTTGAGGTCCACGGATCGGCAATATTTAAGCCCAACTTCTATCCGAAACACCTGAAGCCCCAATTTTTAAGAAAGACTGAGCCACTCCAAACCCTGAGCCCTCGTCACCGACCTGCAACGGTGGAGAAAGTCGCAGCTGGCCGGGCTGTCGCCTCTCTGATCTAGTGATTAAAGGCTGGGTACTGCCCCCCCCCCCCACAGTAAGAGTCCAAAATAGAGCTACTATTCAGGTCCTGATATATCCATATTATGGATATTATTCAACCGGTACTGAGTGGGGGCAATACTCAATTTAAAGGCTTCTAAAATAGTGTGCCTGCGAAGGACTCGGTGCTTGGATGTGCAAATTCACAGACTGCTCACCCGTTCTTCCCTCTGCTCATCTCACGAGAGCTGGGTTTCAGATGAGAAGGCACAAGTGGAAGAGTGAAGTTGACTGCCCTCCGTTTCCGGCCAAGTATACATCGCTCCCCTGACAGCCACGAAGCGAATCGCGAGTAGCCGTGCAAGAAAGCCCGGTCAAGCTTACGCCCTCCTTCTGACTGTAAACCTGTAATGAGCAACCACACCAGGAGGTCTGCAATCTGGCACCGTGCGGTGGGCGCTACGCCAAAGGCCGCAGAGTGCAGGCCGCATGGCTGACGCGAAGGATCTAGACTTTCCTGCGCTTGTCTTAGCCTGTGTCCGGAAACAGATGGAGAGAGACGGTTAGTTAACCTTTAAGGCACAGCACTCGCAGCCGGAGGAATCACAAACACAAGCCGGGGAGCTGTCACATTTTTCCTGGACGGTACTTACATGTCGCATGCTGCCTATGCCAGCCTGCAGTTTTTGATGTGTTAACAGCAGCGGTAGATGTAATCAAGCCTTGAAGTACCCTAATACCCAAAACCCTTAAACCCTAAACCGCAAGCCGCCAACCCCAAACCCCGACAACCCCTAAACCCAGAAGTGGGCCGTAGCATGATTCTTCAGCATAAGTCATGCGCCGAAGCGACGGCCACAAAGCGAAGGTTGTAATTATGTACAGCCATAATCCCTACTATAGAAGACTATCTTAAAACAGCCACTCTCACTCAGGTCCTCGAATCCCAAGAGAATGCCACATGCCAGATCGAGCGGCCATAACCAGCACTTCAGACTGTACGCATACAAACGTGCGTGTACATGCCCAGGTAAGCTCAGCGTGCAAAAAGCTGTCCCAGGCCCGCCGCTTCATGAAACTGATTGACCTCCTTCTGGTTGAACTTGCACTCCTCCGGCGAACAGGATACCCAAGATGTGCAGCAGTTAGTTCTGCTTCTCGGTGCTGCATTGACCTGGTTGCTCTTACCTTGGATTAAAGAGCTGACAAAGTCTTGCAAAACCACGTCCGTTTGAGACGACTATTCCGCAGACGGGCTTTAGGCGACCGCCCATTGCCATTACTGCCCCGAGCGCATCCGCCGTTCGCTTGGCAGGAACAATGAGTGTTGCAGAGCTTTCAGAGCTTTTCCCGATGCTTGATGCGATCAAGGTATCTCAACCGTATATGTATATATACATATATGCATATATCTGCATCGGACCGACGGCCAAAGCCTACGAACCAGCGACAGCACAGAACTCGGCACGCAAAGCTGAGCCGCTTGAGCCTCCATGAGCTGATTCATCGCCTGCTCTTTCGCCTCACAAGCAGTGATGCAGTGCCTACTTGGAGGGTCATTGGACTTATTGGGGTCAAAAAGTACCCTAATGGGAGTTATAAGTATAGTTACCTTATATCCCTAGTTACTAAGTCCCATGATCCTCCAAGTAGGGCCTCATGCAAAGATCTACCTCAAGGCTTACAGATGCACATGGAGAGGTGGACGGCCGGGACAGACTCCCTGTGTGAAAAAGCTAAAGTACTACATTACCGTAAGGGTTACATTACGTGTATAGGGGTAGAAGCTGGAAGACGGATTCATTCATGGGTGCTATAGCTAGAGCCCTACGATGCATACCCTCGAACAAGACCGTCGTCGGAAGCCTTACCTGGTCAACATTGGCATTTCACAGCAGGGCAGCCTTCTCGTGCAGGGTATGCAGCTCGCGTGCAAGCTGGACAAACCTCACTATGTATCTATGGTTTGTAGCATATAGGGTCTGGGGACATAGGGGAATTTAGCTTTAGGGCTCACCCGCGTCACGTACGACAAATCATCTATATGGTTAACTACCGTCAACCCCTGCCCGGGGTAAACCTTGCACATTCACTGGCTGAACTCAAATGCATGGGTAATACATAACATTTCGCTTAAAATAAAACAAGATGGTACAATGCAAGACCGTATAAAACGATAAAGAGAGAGCGAAGATGTTATGATACAGCTTGATATAGCGTGGTGCAGGATGGTCTAGTACCATATAGCATAGCATGTAGTCGAAAAAACGAGAATGATAACATGCATCTATTTGTATATCTGTATCTATATCAATATCTGTATATATATATATATATGTATATATATATATACATAGAAGAGGCTAAGTTGGCCAAGACATGATGTATCAGTCAAATATGAGACAATCCAGTTCAACACAAGGTACTAAGATATGGTAAAACCGAAATGTACCTATACATCTTAAAATGCTACACATATCTTATAATACGATACATGTGTGTGTACTATTTTGTAGTAGCATGAAAAGCAACATGCATAGACCTGCATGCATACATGCATACATATAGTACGAAGTCCTAATGTGCAAATATGATCTATAGCCGGTTCTAATGTAGAACTTATGACGCATGACAAGAAATGCAGCAGAACTGAACATGACAGAATAGGATACATTTTGTACTTCGAAAACTAAAGCGAATAGAGCAACCTTGCTTGAAGCACAGAATCAGCCATACCCACCTATACCCACAAGAAAAGCTTGCTGTGTCTCCATTCTTTCAGGCTTTCCTCCTGCATCTTGCCGCAACAGCTGCCCGGCTAGTACCGTGCAGATTCACGTATCCTAAAGTCTGATTCCCAAGCGTGGTCCTGAGATATCCTGAGGGTGTCTACACGAACCTGCGCCACGAACCTGTAGCCACTGCTGTATGTAACGGGGACCCGGAATATGTTTTTAGACGTTTCTGTTGAGTCAGGTGTAAACTGGCCATCCCAACATAGGGAATGCTTAGGTGGGAGGGTGCATCTGCCTTCGAAGCAGGTTTTTCACCGTTTAAGGTTCTAGGTTAAAACTGAAAAAGTACTAGGGGGCATTTTTAACTGAAAAGTACAATATACTATTCACAATGGTTTTTTCTAGGGAACATTACAATTGAAAAGTGATTTTTACTATGAAATACATAGCAGCCGAACCCCTGCTCGTACATTCCAGGTTGCAAAGCTTGAGCGCCGAGCTCCCAGAAACCAACTTCTCCACTGTTATCCGCAGAGACCTGCAACTGGGTGTTGGAAAGGAAGGGTTAGGGTTCGGGGTTTAGGGAACGCAACTGGAGGTATTCTTTCTAGTCAAGGCAGCGGGCGAAGAAAGTGGATATCATTCGACCGAGTTCTTCGAAAGCTCCCTTGGGATCTTCAAGGGCAGCAAGCTGCACGGTCCCCTATTTTTCTGCAAAGAGCCTGAGTTGAAGACCTAGGAAAACTGGACACACCCAAACGCTTGGACCGTCCAGCCGTTGCTTGGTTTCTGGCTTCTCTGGGCTTCGGGACTCAGCAACAATCGAGTTTGCTCAACAATCGAGTTTGCTTTAGACTTTCAACGTCAGAAATACTTGCCTTTGGTTAGTAGGGAATGGAGGAATGGTAGTAATAGTAGTTATAATTGTACCCATTCCTCCATTCCCTACTAACCAAAGATAAGATTAGAGGGCTTCCTGGGTGTGGGGCTTCGCCTCGCTTCATTCCAAGACGAACCTCTCCTCCGGCATGTTGTGACAGTGACGTCCAAACATGTCAACTACCGACCATGCATTTGCTTTACCTTTGGTTAGTAGAGAATGGAGGAATGGGGTACCGTTCTTCCATTCCCTACTAACCAAAGGTGAGTTTGGCTATATTGATCGTCCACCCACAAACCCTCATGCAGGTAAAGCCTTTACTATAGACCTTCGGGCCGAAATGGCTAAGCCCATATGTCGGGAGCCAACTGTAGATAAGCCTTCCTAAGCTTCAAGCCCGAAGCCTCTAACATCAAAAAGGCTCAAACTGCTAGCCTCAAAATAACCCCTAAACCCTCAACCCTCAAACCCCCAGACCCCAAACCCCTACACCCCTAAACCCAAACCCATACACGCACAACCCCTAAACCCCTAAACCACTGAAATCCTAGGCCCAAAACTGCTAAACCCCCTAAGCACCCTTAAAGCATCTTGAAGCGCGCTAAACCCCCAACCCACCCACCCCCCCCCGAAATCCTAAACCTCGAGTGACTCTGCAAACCCTGGCCCAGTGCGGGGCCTGGGGAGCTCCGGCCTGGCGCAGAGCCCGGAGCTCTGAGATGTGTGTGTGTGTGTGTGTGTGTTTTTAAACTGCTATTTGTATATTGAAAAATACCTTCTTATTATTACTAAGTTAGTAAAAGTTGGAGAAGTTACTTTTCGGTCTAGGGTTTAAAGGGTTTCGAGTTTCGGGCTTATAGGGTTTAGGGATTTAGGGCTTAGAGGCTTAGAGCTTAGGGTGAGAGCTTAGAGCTTATAAGGGTTTAGGGTTTAGAGCTCGGGGTTTAGGGGTGTAGGGTTTGGAGCTTGGCGTTTAGAGCCGCTAATGTCTAGGGGTTTACTGGAGGGTTTAGGGGCTTAGGGTTTACAGGTTCAGGGTTTAAGGGTTACCCTTTCGTATGTTAGCTTCAGAGTACTTCCAAGCCCTGCCTAATGAGCCAGAGACTAGTATTTTCCAAGTACAGATATCCAAGTTAAATGTGCATTACAACACGGGTATTGCAGAAAAGGTTCAGGAATCTCACATTGGTGTTAAAATGCTTCGGGATGGCGTCCTAGAGCAAGTTTGGTTTCGGTTCCGGCCAGTGGCCCCAACAACCCTCTAAGTCTTAGACTCTTAACCCCAACTGCAGAGCCAGAAAGAGCCTAAACCCTACAATCCAGACTGCTTAGCTGTCAATTTCTTCGCCCTTCACCCTAAACTGCCTGAGCCCTAAACCCTTTTTTGCATCAGGACTTGTGCCCTAAACCCTGAACCCCCTACACCCTTAGAAAGTCATCTCTAAACCCTTGACCTCTTCCGACATGAAGCGCCTCGCGTGCCCGATGTCGAGCAGTGTTGAGCCGTTGTAGAAGGACCTTTATGGCAGCGTCTACTGCTGCAGCCATGATTTGCCACAGTCATCCGCGGACTATTCCCGGTCGTACTGACCGACGTGGACACAATCAATAAAAGCATAGTCCATCAATTTTTAATGCAATCTTTCTTCATCTCTGACAAACAGCCGACAACACACATCACATGATCACACACGAGGACGACACAATGTCTGCAACACACACACACACACACACGCAAACACAAACACACACACACACACACACACACACACAACAAACACACACCCACGCACACACACACACACAACACGCACAAAACACGCACAACACACATACACACACACACACACACACACACACACACACACACACAACACGCACAAAACACGCACAACACACATACACACAACACGCACACACACACACACACACAAGCATCGCGCCAGCCAACGTATCTTCACATCTGTACAACTACGCTTTCTTTGATGAGTTGACTGACTCCTCTCTCGCTAACTGCCTCGCGGTCCTGCTTGGATTTCGGCTCCCACTTGAAAGCCTGGCAGGGCATGGGTTGGGTGTGTATGGGGTTTTGCAGGGTATGCAAACGGCTCAAGATGTCGTTCAGGCCAGGCGACATGTATGGTGTTGTCGCAGGTGTCGGGACACATCATCTTACAGGGAGTGGCGTCAACAAGTTGAGTTGCAGCCGCACTCCAGCGGACTTTACCAATCCAATCGTGATTGGTGGCAGAGTGGTGAACATGATTTCCTTTTCGCCTGCCTGTAAGATCTGAAGCTGTGGGGCAGCTGGGCTGAAATCACGAAGCGTTGCGAACTGTGTGAACCCCTGCAAACCCTCAACCCAAATAATAGCCTCGGAAACTCCCCCAAACTCTGGGGCCCCACTAGTCTCATGGCCAAGAGAATCATAAAAATCCCGACAAATGCTACACCTACACGCTGCTGAGCCCGCCCCAACACCCCCACAGATCACAGGACTCTTATGAATCTCAAACCGTTGAACCCGAACTCTTTGTTTGAACCCCATCCTATACGTACCCCCAAATCCTCTAGGCCAAAACGCAAAACGCGGAAAACTCACCGGCTAAACCATAAGGCTTAAAAACCCCCTAAACCCTAAACCCCCTTATAAGAATTATGAAAGCCTCTAAGAGCTTCAGGAGCTCTTTCCCTTCGATGGAACCGCTTCCGTCTCTGTCCTGGCGAAGGTGTTGGGCGTGGAGCTGAAGGGGTCTGTAAGGGAATCTATAGTATAGGGTTCTGTTAGAATGGGCCCATTATACCATAATTATTAGGGCCCCTATAGAAACACTTGTTTGCCTTGGAAGGCTTGGGTTTCACAGCGCCAGACTCTCACACAAGGGCTGGGGCGATTGAGGTTCCCAGAGACTCCAAAACCCCTCAATTCAGGAATATGCACTATGATTGAAGGTATATTCCTGAACTAAGGGGATTTGGAGTCTCTGGGTTCAGGGGTTACGATTTATAGGGATTTTGGCTTCGAGTCTACATGTACAGGGCTCTTAGCCGTCAATAAGTATTCTGCGTTCTTTTGTGTTTTGCTCATGCAGGGCCTTGCAGCGCTATCGGCATCTTGCTCATGGCTTTACCTCTTGGCGAACTTTCTAAAGTCCTGTTGGGTTGTTTAAATAGGCGTGAGAGTTTCAAGGATTATGACTTACAGGTGCAACGTAGCAAGTGAACCGGTAAACTCTGAAAGTTGAGAGACAGCGGAGTGGCGAAAAGCCTGGACACCTTCAGCCCCCAACCGTATACCCCTACAGCCTCAGTAGGCCATGGGTAAGGCCACCAACCCCTCGGCACTAACCCCTGACAGCTTGTTTTCAGCATGAGCCCTTCTGCCCGAATGACAACTACAACGGTAAGCCACAAGGATGCTGCACCGAACCTCCCGGAAGACTAGAAGTAATCGAGTAGAGCTGGATATACTTGTTGCATCAGGATGGATAGCTGCCAGGCGACAAACTTGTTGAACTGATCAACGTACATCTGGAGCCTTGGCACGAGCCACGATCTTCGAAAGCAGTCGGCCAAGTACTACAGTGTATCAACAACATGCGTGATGACATTACCAGTGATCCCCAATGCCGCCATCACGTGGCAAATTGCAGGAAATGTTCGGCCACGCTGCTGTTCGCCGACAGCAGTTCTTTGCCACTAGCTGGCTCTGAGTCGGCCAGCGAATCCGCCCACACTCTGAAGCTCAGCACCGCCGGCCAGTCCCCAACCTTGAACATTCCTGAACCGTGAAACCTAAACCGTAGCGCATGGCTCAGGCACGAGCTCGTCATCAGTGAAGCCGGCTTTCTTCTTCTCCCTGCACGACAAACATCAGCAAGTTGGATGTAACAGCCAGGGCCAGTAAACGACAGCAACAACAGTACTGGTAATACATAGTGGCACTAGAACTGCACTATCATGAGTTCAAAAGCTTGGGCCCGGGCTGATCGACAAATTCGTGGCGGCAGGCATCCACAATGTCCACGAACATGTCGAAGTCAACAAGCATCTCACTGGGCAACCTGCGGATGAGACATGCCTGAGAACTCTACTGCATTCCTAACAAGATGGTTAAGACTGTCTCGCATGCACGCCTACACAGTGTCAGTCCGGGAGAGCCTGTGCAGATATTTGAGAAAAATGACGGTAACTTTTGTTGCCTTGGTTACACCCCTGCCTGGCCAAACAACGGTACAACATCTGGTGGCCTCGCCGCATGCCCTCGACTTTCACAAGTTCGAACGTCTCGAAACCTCCTCAGAAGAGGAAAAACTCTAACCAAAAGTTCCGTAGCCCAGGCCTGTCGACCTGGCTTTCGATGATTCGGTGGTCACCTGGAGACTGTTCAACAGATCCCCTGCTGAGCTTCGCGCTTATGCTGATGCAAAGGATCGCACAAAGCTGCTCCGACGTCCGTCAGCTGTGAGCACGGATTTCGAGACATGCCGCAACCATCCAGGCTTGGGGATTGCTTGGGGCTTCCGGTCTTCCGATTTACAGCACTCGAGATCAGCTATGCCATGCTATATGCATCGATATGTCCCCAGGTGCTCCGCGGTTGACATCTCTCCGAGCATGTAGGATAGCACTCTATGCGCAACTGGCACCGCTGCCACACCCTATGTCCAGTTCAAGTTCGCTCAGGTTCCCCGTAGTGCCGCAGTTGCTGGACTTCGGCAAAGCACGGCAACAGCCGCTCAAAGTGGAGAATCCAGGCTGAGGGCATGGCCGATAGCTTTCAACTCCTGGCAATTGCGGCAGCTCTCACAAGGAAATGCCGGTTCAGTGTAGGAAAACCGCCCTTCCCTGAATCTCTGGCCAGAGTATGCAGGTCATCAGGCATGGGGTTGAGCGTGGGATTTGCTATCGGTTGCTCATTACATAACGAGCATGCCCAGGTGAGAAGATGGAAAACTACAGCCCGAGTAACAAGGATGCAGCCCCCCCCCCGCCCTACCACCAGCAACACCACCACCAAAGGAGAAGAACGACGATATGCAAACAAGTATCCAGTAAAGACATGTTGGCCCGCATAAACTTTGAACATTGCGAGGCGCGCGTGTATGTGTATAAACACACATTTATATAGACACATCTATTATCATATACGCAGAAGAAGATGTCGGTGAAGACAGCTGGTGAAGATTAGGTGGGCGTCGGCAGACGACTCTCAACAGCCCCTTGCTGGCGCAAATGCTGCTCCTCAATAGCCTTGGCGAGCTTCTTTCCGGAGGGAATGCCTTCGGCTTTCACACCAAACGTTTCCGGGATTTTTACAGGACCTCCGCTACATGTTCTCGAAGGCTTGCCATCATGCCTGTTTGGCTTGAGCTTTCAAATTCAAGACGACGTCGGGTGAAGGACTGGAGGGACCCTTCCAGCATTAGCTCACAGGTCCTACTTTTCATGATGCACCGATGCACAAGCCTTGCCTTCCCAAGAAACAGTCTGTGTGTCAACAGCCAGGACATGCCAGGACAGCACATGCATCTTTGACGCGTTGAACTGCCCTGGTCGCCTTCGGCATCATCAACAGAGACCTGACAAGAGCGAAGGGTTCAGTGCTGTACTGTATGTGCCTGATCTGCATTACCGAATTACCAAATCTCCTGCCGCAGTCTTGAATCTCAAAGCCTTTTAAACTCTTCCTGAGCAGCCCAATGAGGGGGCCGCCTTTCAACGATTTCAATTGACATGCTTGGAATCGTCGGGCTAGGGACCTATCGCATAGCCTTCCGGAGGTCTCGCAATAGCTCGTGGGCTTAGGTTAGGGTAGCGTCGCCATCAAGATACTTTGGCCGCACCAGGAAAACCTCTGGGATGTTTGGCTCACTGTTTGGCTCGCAGAGTTCTCGAATTGAGGAGTGTGGGGAGTGCACTGCAGTCTGCGAGAGACCATGCCTACCTCAGCTCAAGAGCACGCGACATCCACATTAAGCGCTACAGTATCCAAAAGCCCGAATCGGTCAAGGGTATAAGGTTTCGGGGTTAGAGTCCTAAATCTGCCCGGGGTGAGCAACAAAGTTGCTTCGTTCTGCAGTGCAACGGGCTAGAACGCAAAGCACCCAAGCTCCTCTGGCCACATACTTTTGAGGACTAGGGGCCTAGCGGTTCAGACATATCAGTATCATAGGAGACAGCCACGCGCATAACGGCCTAACCGATGTAAATACATTGACATGACTTTAAACCCTACAAATGCCACAAGCCCCAAACGTCATACACACAAAAACGAAAACACCTAAGATGCGCCTTGCTCCCGTTATAAACACGCTTGTAGTTGTCGAGCTCGGACCTGTAGAAGAACAGACTGGTGGATTCCAGTTCAGCACTCCCTCTCGGAATTCGGAATTGCAAAGAGACAGTAGTCAGTAGCCTTGATTTACGCTGAAGCCTACAAACCCCTGAATACGTACAAACACATCCTCAACACCTCAAGTCCTATGGGTAGGCAGAGTTGTACTTAGAATCGACATGAAGTTGAACTTTGTGTCCGTTCATTGACGTTCATTGGCTTTCTACCCCGCAAGAAGCTGTCGGGTTTGGGCTTTCGTTAGGTCTTTGGTTTAGGGTTTAGGGTTTAGGGTCTTTGGTCCTCACGACTAAGAGCAGGACGCGCTAGGCCTTTTCAGACAGAACTCCCTCCGTCCCTTCAGCTCTCGAAGACAACCTAGAGTCTCCATTGTAGTTCCTTTTTTTGGTTTAACCAATTATATATTAAGGATCCCGTAACCCCAAAAAGGAACTACAATGGAGACTGTAGGAAGGGTCTGGCTTCCAACTTTGGCTGCCTCTCCTCGAGAAATATTCAGCCCCCGACTCGCGATGCCACCGCATGAGACGAAGGAACCTCAGCGAGGACGTACGCTTCAAGGTACCCAGAGGCCTCCATAGTAGTTCCTTTTTAGGATTACCTTATAGGATTCTAAATATGAACCCCCAAAAGGGACTACTATGGAGGCCTATGGTGTCAGCTTGATCTGGCGTGGCACCAGATTTCGCGCAACTTGCAGGATCATGGCATCATGTAAGTTTGAAAGTTAGATCTCCTGAGGCCAAAGGCATCACAACCGGCTTTAATTACCAGATCATATGTCGACCAGCATAGGACTTTAACGGTTACTGCTCTCTTTGACTACTCTTTCAAGCCACCGAACATTCCCCGGTCGCACAATCATCCCTGAACAACTTTTATAGACCCCGAAATTCCCAAAGCCCTACCCAAAAAAAACCTAAGCCCTGATAAGCTCCACTCTGAGGCCAGGGCTCACGGAAATCCAGCCTTGTCTAGTGTTTTACGCGCTGGACTCTTACGTTTAAGGGTCTGGGAAATCCCGTTTAGGGTTTCGACTCTCGCACTCGCACATGGCGGCAAGGCTTTGCAAGGGCTCCGTTCAACAGCAAGCTACAGGACAGAGCCCAAAGCCTGGAATGTCGGGCAACAACTGTTTTCGATCCGATACAGCCATGCCATGCTGCCAGACTCTCGCTAGCCGTTTGACACAAGGCTATCCTAGCTGGTTGTGCAAATCTTGTACTGCGTGGGCAGAACCACCTTCAAGTCACGCAACATGTTGTTTCGCTGCCAGGATACTCTTTTCAACAGCTAGTTTGGCAGCTACTGTACAGCGGCTAGCTCCTGCTGGCTGCTGCTGCTCGTAAGCTGAGGGTGCACAGTGCTACTGTCACCACCGAAGCCAGCACTTCCCCAGGTCACAACAGATCCGTCGCCGAGAATGGCAGCAAAAGCGTATTCGTTGGCTTGGATATGCTGCACATTCTTCAGCTGGTCCTGCACAACACTACTGTCACCGCCAAAGAGTTCATTACCCCAGGTCACTACCGATCCATCACCAAGAATGGCAGCAAAGGCTTCACCAGAGGCTTGGACCTGTTGTACATGCAGCAGCTGATCTTGCACGGAACTACTGTCACCGCCGGAGCCAGCACTTCCCCAGGTCACAACAGAT
Source organism: Symbiodinium sp. CCMP2592 (assembly GCA_905221615.1). Classification (NCBI taxonomy): domain Eukaryota; class Dinophyceae; order Suessiales; family Symbiodiniaceae; genus Symbiodinium; species Symbiodinium sp. CCMP2592. The sequence goes on along the minus strand of CAJNDT010006202.1, from coordinate 1,041,589 downwards.
CCGTCGCCCAGAATGGCAGCAAAGGCGCGAGCAGAGGCCTGGATCTGACTCACAATCTTCAGCTGATTGTGCACAGCACTGCTGTCACCGCCAGCACCATCCGCACCCCAGGTCACAACAGATCCATCGTCAAGAAGGGCTGCGAAAGATCGATTAGAGGCCTGGATCCCCTGTACCTTTTTCAGTAGATGCTGCACAGAGCTACTGTCTCCACCATACTCTGCAAGACCCCAGGTTACGACAGATCCATCGAATAGAACCGCAGCAAAAGCACGGAGAGAAGCCTGGATCTGCTTCACATTCCTCAGCTGACCCTGCACAGTGCTGCTGTCACCACCAGCATCAAAATAACCCCAGGTCACGACAGAACCATCATCACGAAGTGCGGCAAAGGCGCCGCCTGTCCCTTGAATTTGTCGAATACATCTGAGCTGGTGCTGCACAGTGCTACTGTCACCTCCCAGATCAGGATCACCCCAGGTCACGACAGATCCATCCTCAAGAATGGCAGCAAAAGCACGATTCGACGATTGAATCTGCTGCACATTCTTCAACGGATGCTGCACGGCAAGACTGTCACCGCCAGCGCGCGGATCACCCCAGGTGACGACAGATCCATCACCAAGAATTGCAGCAAAAGCGGCATTGGAGGCTTGGATATGATTCACATTCGTCAACAGATCCTGCACAGCACTGCTGTCACCACCGCGATTGGGACGACCCCACGTCACAACGGATCCATCGCCAAGAATGGCCGCAAAAGCACCGCCGCCTCTGGATGCCTGAATCTGAAGTCTGCGAATGTGAAAGGTCAATGAGTCACCGTCCTGAAGCTGGGTATCCTTGATCCTCGAGAATGTATCCAGAACGCTTCCGGATGAATCTACCAGTCGCCCTTTTCCGACACCAAGTGCGGTCTGCGCTCGAAGGCATACGGATCGAACCTCTTCTTCTACGTCTGCTTTCAAAGTGGCACTCCTGCCGCTGATCAGTCCAACTTTGACTGTGATCGACATCTTGCCAGACGAAACACAACTCCAGTAGCAGTGGTAGTAGTAGAAGAAGAAATACAAGTAACAGTAAAAGAAGTAGTAGAAGTAGCAGCAGCAAAAGAAGTAGCATCAGTACTATAGCAGCAGTGGGAGTAGGCAGAACAATTGCAACTGTGCTCATCATGCCAACCACGTTACCAGTACCGAACGCGTGTACATATTAACAGACTACCGCAGAGACCAGCTCGCAATATATCTTGTGTACGCATTTTGGGCTCGAGCCAGAACGGCTGGGCTTTGGGTTATATCAAGTCTGTAATGCTTTAACGGTCTGTCTCTGCGTCTGACAGGCTTTCTACGATGGAGTTGATTGGAGTATGGACCAGATCCCGATTCTCAAACATGCTGATAACACTGCGAAGCCAATCCGATGTCGAGGATGGTCGTCTGAAGAGATCGAAGGCGCGGGCAGTCCTAAAAGCACTACGGAGCTGCGGCATTCCAAGTGAGATGACCCTGCGCTTCAAGGGTTGAGTGCGATCGAATTGCTGCGGGCTGCAAAAAGCCATCCGAATTTGACAGGTCAGGAAAACAAAATTGAATGCAGTAGTAGTTCTGTGCTGGTGCACATGTTTTCTCCTGCCGTTTCATGCTGGTCCTGTTTGCATGCTGACAATTCCACCAAGCAGGCCGACGCGGAAGGTTTTCTGAACGAGATGCTAGATCTGCCTATGCACCTGCCGGCCCCTGCATGATGTACAGAGAAGAACCGATACTGTATGATGCGCAAAATTTCACAAAGTGTTTGTGCAGCTGTTGCGCTACTTGCACGCAATGCGACACGGTCCAGTAGATTGTATGTGAGAGAGTCAATCAGACGGAAACAGGGCGTTCAAGCCTGTAACAAACAAGCTGAAACTTGTTGAGGCATCGGCTGGTTGGAACCGTCTTCGTCCACTCGGTCGATGTAGTGATGCAGAGCTTCAACGGAGATCTCGGCTGAGACTGCTTGTTTATGAGTTTATGCTACCTCGGAGGAGGAGCTTTACGCTGCTTTAGTCACATAATCGTCCCTCTATACAACCTCACACCGGCAACCTTCAAAAGTAATGGCGCGCCGCCCAAAGGCATTTTCCAAACCAAAGCCGTGGGCCCTATGAGTGGTCGGATATGCATTCAAAGCTGTCGCAGACCAACAACTAGGTTGGCCTTTTAAAGCCTCTGAAAAATATTCGTAACTGGTATCCTCTTATAACCCCACAATTGGAAAATATAAAATGTCCCAAAGGCCTACCTAGACAATATATTCAACTGAAGAGATCGGCAGACTTTGAAAGGCGGCATCTGTAGTCCGAGGCCCCAACCCGGTAGCCGAACTCCCGAAAAATGTCGCCTCGGCCACCGCTTTGCATCTGATGGGCCTAGGCCTAGGGCAGACACAGCCGAATGCAGGTATACCTTCAACCCTGTATATCCTTAAATCCTCCGGTTTTACCGCAAGGCAGCGCTGCCGCCTGTGAATCAAGAAGTGCAGTCCCTCCTTCTTGGGTACCACAAAGCCATGGCTGAAAAAGCAGCTAGCAGCCTAATCTAATGCAGCCTTACCATATAGAGGCTCCAGGCTCACCCGACAAGATCATGTATTGAAAGGGCCCGGAGCCCATTGATGCCCTGAGCTCCATGGCTCCACATAACTGACATGAAACGTTGCCCCAAGCCCCTTTTGTTTGAAGGAGGTCTCTCTGAAGTGATTTCAAGTATGGGGGCCCCTTTTTACTAAACCCTGACATGAGGTCCAGGCTCAACTCTAAAGTGCTGATGCTGCCGCTGCCGTCCTGCGCAACACTGAAAGGTCAGGAGTCGATTCTGGGATTTCACTGATCGCAGCCGAGGAGTGTGAGGCACTGCGGGGGAGTGAATGAAATAGGGGCCTTGATGAACTTTAGCAGCATAGGGTTTCGCGGCGTACTATAGTATATAATCAGCAGCCCTATGAGATTTTTTTCTGCAGCAGGTGGCCAAAGTTCCACAACAAAGGAACAGAGTGGGAGTGCAGGCTGCGGCAACGATGGCGCCCGACCCCATGATGATGTCGGGACTTCTCACGCTTCTCTTGGCCGCAAGCGTGGGAGAGAAGTTTGTGGAACTGACTAAATAGAACTACGGGCTGACAAGGATGTTAGATCTTTGAATGCTGCAGCGAGGAAGTCCTGAATTGGATCATACGAGTCTGTGTGTGTGAGTGTGATTCAGTTTGAGAGCTGGTGGAAGGCATATAGAGCAGCGACAAACCATCTGCGCGACGGTGAGGTGACTTGACTTCCTGGACTTACCGGTCTTACCACTCGGTCGCATCTGCTGGGGTCCTCTCCTGACTGGCCCCCAAAGGTATGTACAATAATGGGCTTTTATAGGTTTTGGGCCATTATTTTACTTACTTTTGAGGGGCTGGGTAAAGCCTTAACCGAAAACATGCAAACACAATACGACTATGATTTCAACCGCGCTGAACCGGGCTGTATAGACACAAGGAGTGGTCCGCATCGTAGTCGGAAAAGCCCTTCCGGAAGTGCTCCACCTGAATACGACAGTCCGCTTTACTGCAAAGGTTTTGGAGTTCAGAGTCCTAAGCTTGGGGTTATCTTATGATACGAAGTACCACCTGTTTGTAGCCCAGGTCTGCACCAGTAAAACTTTGTGTCGCTGCTGCTGCTAAGGAACTGGCAGGTCTCATGTGCACCAATACGGACATTCATCGTAAAGTCTTACCGCAAAAAAAACCAGGTGATGATCCGCTGCTGCAGGCCATTGTTGACGTTCATGCAAATATGGCAAGAGGATCATCTCAACACACTGCGATCATGACATGCGGGCCGCGCCTCTTGCCTAGAGAAGCCGTCGCGCTGTCGATAAAGGAACCTGCCATGAGTTTCCATGTTATGGCGCTTAGGCAGTACAAGGGGATGGAAGAGACAAACGCAGAACAGCACGTTTGCACTTTCAGTTGCAGTGCAGACAGCGGCAAATGAAGGCAATCAAGTTCACAAACATGGTATGGCACGGCCTGCGTCCCTGCCACTTTTTACAGCAGCAGCTATGTGTTGGCGTTGAGCGCACTGGCTTGCACCACCGTCGCGCATTGTGCGCACTGCTGGCATGGACCTTTCCAGGACATGTGCCTGGCTCTGGCCTTCCAGAGGCTGCCCATACTTAAGCTTGTCATTTCGGAATTGCTGTCAGGATAACCCTAAACCCTAAACCCTAAACCCCCTATGGTATCGGCGCTGTGTTCCTTACATCAGAGACAGCCCCTGGCACTTGCACAAGGTACCAAGACTTACAGGGGTTCCATGGCTTTTCTTATAGCCCCTCTCCCTGCAATGCCCAGCTACCAAAGATCTTCTAATACAGGGGCCTGAATTCTTAGAATAGGGTTTTGGGGCCCACTATACTTTAGGTCTATAAAAAGGAAACCAAAAATATTAAGTAGTAGTTATTCGATGTTTTTGGGCCCCTATAGTAGCTCACGAGGCATTGATTGAAGGATCCCGGAGTCTCCTCAGGAAAACTTCTGCATCCCGTCTCCAAGGTTGAAGTTGTTGTCGCTGACACGCGAGCTTGTGATGGTTGTACAAAAGCGTGTATATATATACATAACAATAATATTATATATGTATATACATATTGCTACGTATAGCCAGTCTTACCATACTATTCCACAGTGGTCAGACTGCATATGTCCATAATTGCGCTCTACATTCTCGGAAAGGTACCACAACCTTTAGCTCCGACGGTGCAATGTGCCGATGCAGAACAGAAAATCGTGCACGTAATAATGTATATGGTCTTTGAATTGTCCTCCTATAATCTAAGGCCCCGAAATCCGGTAACTCCCGCCCTGGGGATAAGGTCACCGTGCTATCCACTCGGCTGGCGGTGAGGAGCTCCGCTCTCTCAGCTCTTAGCGCCAGCGGTGGAAGAGGCTCGTGGCAGCTCGGGATCTATGCAAGGGCACGGAGTTCTTGCTGCGCAGCAAAAGTCGCAAGGCCGAGTGCGAAGCCCAAGGCGGCCCAAGGGGAAATGCGCTTGGCGTACCAAAGGAAGCCGACCCCCTCCAAGCCCATGAGCGTCACGCCTGCCACACTTCCGACAGCAAGCATGGAGCCACCGGTGCCAGCACCCAAAGCGACAAGCTGCCACAAAGGATGGTCCACTGGCTCCTCAAACATTTCAATGGATGCCTGGACCAGTGGGACGTTGTCCACGACGGCGGAGGAGACGCCCAGGAGCCCTGAGAGGAGCAGCTCATTGTCCAGAGTGACCTGACGCATGAAGGTGGAGTAGCGGCTCAGGACTTCGGCGGCCTCCAAGACGGCAACGCCAAGAAGCACGCCGGTGAAGAAGAGCAAACTGCTAATGTCCACCTTATGCAGCGCCGCCGGCACTCCCTTTCGGGAGTGGTGTGCCGGGCCCTCCTTGTCCTCAGGGGCCTCCTCGTCCTGCGCCGCCACCTCCGCACCCAAGTCGCAGATCTCCGTCACGAGCCAGAAGGAGCCCAAGGCCATCATCATGCCCAAGTAGGGTGGCAGGCCCGTGACCATCTTAACCACCGGTACCATGAGGATGCAGCCGAAGCCAATGACTAGAACGACGATGCTGTTTCGGCTCGGGACCACTGTTTCACACTGCGTTGAAGCTTCCTGAAGCTTCGGCCCACATCGTCGAGCTTGCCACCAGATGCCGAACAAGGGGATGAAGCCAGCGACCAATGAGGGCAAAAACGTCCAAGTGACGATCCCCCCGGTAGAGACCTTGTGCTGAATCCACAGCATAGTGGTGGTCACGTCGCCGATCGGACTCCAGGCGCCTCCAGCATTTGCTGCCACAACGACGACCCCGCCGCAGCTGTGTCGCCAGTCCTGGCTGTGAGGGACCACTCGCTGCAGGATTTTGATGCACACAATGGTGGCAGTCAGGTTGTCAATCACCGCGCTCAAGAAGAAAGCGATGACACAAACGATGGGCATTAGCCGCCCGGGCTTGCCCTGCGTGTGGCGCACGATGAAAGCAGTGACGACGGCAAAACCATTCATGTGGTCAATAGACTCGACCACACACATGGCGGGCAGCAGGAACAGGATGACACTCCCCACCTCGAAGAGGCCCTTCATCAGCTCCTCCTCAAGAAGATGGTGCCCTTCCACAGTTCTGGCGTGGATGCCCGCTGCATGGTACGTCCACATCACGGATGCCAGGACGAGCCTGGGTTCTTGTCATATTATATTAAGCAAGTTTGTTTAAGTTACCATAATTTGCATAATATGCCCAGGAGCATGATGGCAGACTTGTCAAGTCGGAGCACATCTTCCAGTGCGACCAACGTGATGCCGGTGATGAACAGCGCAGCCAGAACCGCCCGGTGCGTCGCGGCATCTTCGAGCAAATTTGTGGGCCAGCCGAAGAAAGCAAAGGTAAAAACCACGGCAAAAAGTGCAAGGCCTGCGATCTTCATCGTGCGACGTGTTGTTGTCACAGCTCCTTGCATGACTTTGTCATTCGTGCACTGCACATCAGCCGCGGAGCAGGGGCTCGAGACTCTGGGCATCGGCTCCGCTTGCACTTGAACGGTCCTCATGATGAAAACCAACGATTTCGAATGGGGGCAAAGAGCGTGGAGGTGATCAAAATCGCCACTTTTGGGCCAGTCGGTCTCGGGCCAAGGACACAAAAAGCATCCTTGAGGGCATCGCTGCTGTCAGACCTGTGCCTATTTCCTGCCTGGTGCGTTGTAGGGAATGGGGGAATGGATATTGGGGACTATTATTGCGGACTATATAGCGACTACTACAGGGATCCATTACCCCATTCCCTACGAAGCACCAGGGAGTTTCCCGATGGCCCCTGTCCCTTTCGCGTCGGAGAGTGCAAGCGAGCTCGCTGCGCAAGAAATCGAAGAACTGGTTAAAGTCCTCAGCAACATCTTTGTTTACTGGCAGTTGGAGTTCTTCGGAATGCTGTTTCAAATCTCTGACCACTAGCGCTACTTCCCACGTGTTCCCTCGAAGTTGCTTACTTCTACCAGGCTGCAGATTATGGCGGGTATGATAATATGATGATGTAGCAGCTGAACCGCATCTCATCACCTGCCTCTGGTTTTATGATGCCGGGACCTAGCACCCAACCATGCTTCTTAGGACGCAGCCGGCGCTGCGTCATCCCATGTCTCGGTACCAGCATTATATAATCGTGAGCTGCTAGCTCACCGGCTGTGGTGCCGCCTCTACACCCTGGGTGCTACTGGACTCTACAATCTAAACCCTGAACCCTACAAGGCTCGAAGCCTTAAAACTTAAACTCTCAAGCCCACACCCTGAATCCTATACACCCTAAAAGCCTAGAACTTATATTAAATCCCTTCACCAAAATAGGCCCTAAACCTCTAAAACTTAAACCCTAAAACTTCCGTAAGCCCCAGCCTCCAAAACCCCTTAGTTCAGGAAATCTACCTTAGACCATACCAGGATCCCGTAGTCTAATTTAAGGCTATTTATCAATTCCATAATTCACGGGTTTCGGAGACTCTGGGAACCCGAAACCTTTGGGACTCCGACCAGGTCCTCTCTTCCTTCGATGGCTTCGGCGGCCTTGGCGAGGGAGCCAATGGGAGGTCGCCGGGCTTCGGGTGCCTCAGTGCCTAACTTACCTAAGGGACTGGAAGGACTCAGATTTGAAGCCTTTTGGGCCTGAAGGCCATCCGACGTAAGGCTTTTGGGCCAGTTTGGGCCTTAGGGTGAGGGTTTGGGGGTTTTGGGGGTTTTGGGGTGGTTTTGAGGGGTTGATAGGGGTTCGGGGTTTAGGGTTTAGGGGCCCTAACTGGGGTCCTTCGCCCGTATTTCTATCTGGCACCAAGCTCGATGCCACTTCCATGAGCACCTCGTGGACCACCTAGCAGGAAAAAGCTCTCCGACGAATCATCAGGACACAGAGAGGAAGAGCGGCTCGGAGGTGAGGGCGGATCGGCTCAGGAGTTTGTGGTTGCAATTAATGGGCTTCACTTGCCTTGGAAGGAGTGAATCACCCTCGACAGCCTTTGAAGCCCTATCGCTGCAAGAAGCGGTAGCATTCGAGAGGGCCTAAAGCAAAGATCTGAAATCCTTGCTTTAATTCCCTGGACTTAGGCTCATCCAGCCTTCTTCAGAGGTGTGAACTCTTTGCCTGGCGCGGGTCATGGCCAAAAGGAATCCTTGATGTCACGTAGGACAACTTCTGCTCCAAAGCTGCATCTACTGTTTCAAGTATCAAGAGAAGCAACGTACTGAGCGTATAGTGTCTATGTTGCAGGCAAAGCCGGGTAGCCTTCGCACCCCGGCTGCACGCAGAAGCACTCGTATCAGGATGCAAAGCGTAGCAAACCGTGCAGCGCTGGAATCTCCAAGGGGCGAATGCTTCCATGTGAACCCGAACCATGCTTCGAGGCTTCGAAAGGCGTTGAAGTGTTTCTCTGGAGCCCGGCTATCCGAGCGGGCCTTCCAAGAAAATGACCAACTCTTTGTCCGAAATGGTGCCGTTGCCATCCTGGCTAGGGTTTAGGGTTACTGGCTAGGATCTAGGGTTTAGTCTAGCTCGGTGTGGAATGTGGGCTGTAGTATGACATTGTGTACGGCGTGTCGACTATCGTCTGGCAACGTCGGAGTTCAGCAATCACGCTGCTGTGTGAGCTCGGAACATCTCGGAAGCATCTAGATAAAGGTGTTCGGGGGCCCACTGTAAACTTATTATGGTAAGGAAGCTGCAGAATACTATTTGTACTTATTTACGCCCCTATAGTAGATAAGGGGATTGCTCTACCAAGAGCAGCCTGCTCAAGCAATGCAGGAAGATGATGAGCCAGATATCCCAGATCTCACGGCGGCTGGAGCATACTGAGTGCCCGACAGTGTCCTTGGATGCTCGTCAGGTTTGTATAAATAACTAGCGCGTTACCCTGCAGAGTGGGTGGTTGCCTGTGGGTTCCCTTCAGACAGGCATTGGCAACGAGGAGCTTGCGATTCTTGAGGCTTTTGCTTCATTCTGCTGCGTCTATGTGCTCTTGACCCTTACGGAAGCATGTCGTCTTCTATCGCATCCTCGACCACCGAAGCCCGCAAAATTTGACAGCTCGAAAACATGGAACAACTTGTTCTTGCTGTGAGGGAGAACCGCCATCTCGGTGGGCCAGCAAGTGTGCTTTGGAACTATACGTATCTGTAACCAGGTCTATAACGTACTATACATATGCAGTATGCACTACAATCCTGCCTCGTGGATACTGGACGGTGCTTCTCGAAAAGGCTGCACCCAAGCCTCTAGACGAGTATCACCTGCTTACCCTAAACTAAACCCCCATAGTTCAAGCACAGATACGGCGTTCTCGAAGTCACCCTTGGCAGCCTCAAGATCTGGGATTGAACTCAAGCACTACGACTGTCACAGCTTGGGAAGTACTGGTGAGGAGTCTGAGCACGGGTACTAGAAAGCGATGCAACCTTGGAAGCGGTACTTCCCGCTCTCACCTTTCCTGCACCTTTCGGCACAGACAATTGGCTGCACTTAGGGTTGAGGGTTTGCGGTGGGGGTCGCACTTTGCGTCTGTCGCTGCGGTCTGGTCGCTTGGCATCTGGTATATGCTTCAGGCTCTAGCCCTGGCAGGCTGCCGGCGTTGCCCCAGATGCATCGTCATGTTCACGTCGTTGCAGGCAGGACAGTGGATGCGCGAAGCATTGAGTTCTGAACACCACAAGCGGATGAAGTCTGAAAAGACGTTGTAAAGACGCCTCACACAAGCCTCCCTGCAGTCTGATCTTGTCATCCCCAAACCGCTTGGCATGCATCCACAAGTATACCCATAGCCTCCATGGTAGTTCCTTTTTGGGATTCCCATATAGGATTCTAAATATGAACCCCCAAAAGGAAGTACTATGGAGCCTATAGGCTGTAGGTAAGATAAACATGCACGGAAAAACTATAGCCAGGAACCAGGCTTGACCTGTGCGATTTGCAGCGCATAGGAGGGTTTGAGGCCCAGTTGGTGTGGGCGTAATCTAGGGGCCTGAATAGTTAGAATAGGGTTTTGGGGCCCATTATACTATAATTGTGATAAAGAACCCCAAAATAGTGAAATACTAATGAAGGTATATAATTATTTTTGCTCCTATAGTACGTCGTTGCACTCTTGGGATTGCAGCTCCCTCGGAGCCAGTGGGGTGGAAGGCATACTGCATCATCAGGGACTGGCAGTAGTGTGGCAACTAGCGTCGTCTGTCCTTGCACTATTGCAGTAGCAGCCGGCTGAGATCGATACCGTGGAAGGCGTATTGAGCATGCCTGCGGCAAGTATCTTCGCAGGGACATGATGAAGATCAGAACATGGTCGAGGCCACCATGACCATGATGTTGCCAAGGTCGGGGACAGGGATCATGATGGCCACCCGCATGAAATTTTCATAACTTCTCACATCGGGAGGGAAATGACAAACAAGTACCATCCCACCAACTACGAACAGCACAATCCGTCGCATCTCTGGGAGACAGAAGCCAATTCCAATCGCGTTTTGGCTCAGGGACTTGTGGGGTTTCGGCTCGGGGACTTAGGACTGCGCTGTGCCTGGCATCTCTTTGGAGAGCTGCAGCATCTCCATCTGAGGCAGAGAATGGGTTTCTTGTCAAAGAGAACACCAGGAAGGACTGTCTTTGGAAGAAAAGGCTCACTTCCCGTCCTTCTCAGTTTCGCTTCTGTTGGCATTTATGGCTTTAGCGTTTAGGGTCATTCCAGGCCTGGGAGTAGGTTCTTTCCCCGAGCCCAACACCTCCACCCTCAACCCCGAACTTGGCAGCAGGCCGCCAACTCCCAAACTTACCGCCGTCAGGCCCAAACCCAGGTGTTACACTCCTACAAATAGCAGTTCACTCCAACATGCTCTCTAGTCACTGCACCGTTGAGACCGTGTGCACCCCCCATCTGTCTTCCCCCAATTTACTATTCAGAAGTGCCAGCTGCACTCATTCCCGTGAAACCACAAAACTCCCAACCCCTATTGCTATCCCAATATAGACCCAACAGGGATGCTGCGGACCCTTAACTTCAAGAAAGACCATATACATACCCCAAGCGCCCCAAGCCCAAGCCAAAACCCGAAATCCCATAACCCTGCAACCCTACTCCCCTAGGCCCATAACCTATAAACCCTATAGCCCCTCAAAGTCCTAAGAAGCTCGGATCCCGACCTCGCGCGTTCGCCGGGCCAAGATGAGAAACTCTTTGAAGCTGATCGTCGCAGCCCTGTTTTTACTTTCGTTGCTTTTTGAAGTGGACTGATCAGGGATTGTGGGCTTTAGGGTTGAGGGTTTAGGGTCCTGTTAGAGCTTTAAAGGGTTTACGTGTTTGAGGCAGGTAGGGGTTCGCGGACTTAGTGCTTTTTGCCTCCACGATACTTCGCAACGACTCATGTGGGGTCGGATGCTTTCGGACTTTAGGGCTCAAGGGCTTCAGGGTTATGTGGGTTAGGCAAGCAACAGGGTATGTGATGCTTCTGGTCTCGCCTTTCAACCCTCAGCCCCTGAACCCTAAACCCTATACCGTAATCCCTACACCTTAGTCCAATACAGGGGAAGATCGAGTGTCTAGGCTAGTGTTGGTTCTATCTTGCCTCTTGCCCACTGGAGGTGTATGGCTTAGGGTGAGGGCTTAGGTTTATGGGGTCTTGCTATTTTGGAGTTTTGCGTTTTCAGTTGAAGCATGTTTCTGGGAACAATCAGGCTAAAGTGCCGCGGTATGGTTATGCATGAAGCTGTTCTGAACAAGATATGCTATCACGAAGTTCTGCCGGCAGGAATTCCCGCTGGATGATTGTCTAGTCGGACTCTTGGAAGCATCGATGACAAGCCCCGGCTTTCGGCACCTCAACTCATTCTTGAGTCTAATGCCTTATGGCCTGTGCTAGACCTCTACGAAACCTTCTGTAAACCCCTAAGAGCCCCCAGCACACCCTAAACCCCAATACCTAGGTCTCAATAATTACCTATACTAATTTTGGGGATTCCCTCTTGTATTTATAGTATAGTGGGCCCCAAAACCCGATTCTAATTATTGAGGCCACCATACACTATAGAACCCTAGTGCAGATCCCTTATAGACCCCTTTCATTAAGGAAAACCTTAGTCTAATTTTCAAGCCCCCTGAGGCCCCTACGATAATCCTCGAGGAGAGCTGGGTTGGCCTTTAAACACCCTGAACATATTTATATATAGGGTCCCTTATAAACCCAAATAAGGAAAATAAAAAATGTCCCAAAATCCAACCCAGAGAGAAAGGATCAAGCTGAAGTCATATTAGGGATCCTCTTATAAGTTAAGGTATATTCCTTAATTAAGGGTTTTGGAGTCTCTGGGCTACGATAATCCTCGAGGAGAGAAAGGATCAAGCTAAGATCTCGGCTCGGAGCCCTCACCGGTGGCTTCGCTGGTCGCCGTCTTGCGGAAGCCTTGACCTCACGAAGGGTTTAGTGTTTAGGGGTTTATAGGGGCTTAGGGCTTAGGGTTTATGGGCTTAGGGTTTAGGGGTTTAGGGAAAACATGTAGAGTTTTAGTGTTTAGGGTTTGGGTCTTAGGGTTTAGGGCTCAGGGCTTCGGAGATTTGGGTTTATAACATCTCGGGGTGTGGTGCGGGGTCCTGCTGCCCAGGCCAGGCCACTGGCCAGTCTAGTGAAACATAAAAGAGGCCTACGAGGCTTTACGTTTCTGTTTTCAGGCTTGTGCTACGGGGTTGGGATATACTTGGGTTTCTGTTCATCGGGATGGTAGGGCCCTACAGCTACACTGTACAAGCAAATGGGGCTGCAGTAGCTCGCAATCAGCTATATTGTCTTGCCACAGAGACCCCAACCCCCAAATCCGTTTAGAACCCAAATATGCCTTGGGAGTAAACCCAAAATCTGCAACCCCCTGATCAAAAAGGATTAGGGGTTCAGGCCAGAGAGGGCTCGACTCCGAGGGCCCTTGCCGGAGGCCAGCTGCTGCTGCAACCTAGGGGTTCAGGGTTCTTAGCCCAAAGGGTAGGGTTTAGGGTTTAGGGTTTAGAGTTTTCCATGTACCAATATAGTTCGTACGTACAATAGATATTTGGGCCTCGAATTGGGCCTCGAAAGTATGTACGATACACAGGTACTTAGAAGCTTTGGGTGGCAAAGGACCAAGGAATCGGAGGAGGGCGCACTTGGGGATTTAGAGGTTTTAGGTTGCAGATTCCAGTATAGGGGTGTTTTCGGTTTTCAGAGTTCGCAGGGCTGTGGGCTGGGCGCGATCATGTCTCGTGCCTCATGGCTTGAAAGGGACGGACAGCCTTTGGGCGTTCACACCTTTCTGGTACAGAAACAGGTTTTGTGTTGGCAACTGTGCTATGCATTGCATTAAAAAATAGACTTCAGGTCCCCATGGTGCGCTGCCACGAATAGGTTTCCTGATAGATAACTAACTGTTATGTACATAAACAACCGACATAATGCAGCCCAGCCGAAGAAAGAACGATGTTAGCCACACCCACAGCCGAGTGCCCAGCTCCTCCACGTTGTCCGCGACTTGCATTCCGAAGGCCTCTTACCCAAACCCCCTCTGTCAGAACACCCTTTCACAGGGATCAGTTGAAGCCTCTGGGACTTGCAGGTTTCTTTTGGCCTTGCTATAGCTAACTGCAGCGCAATTCAGGATCAAGCCCGAGCCAATGTCTCGAACGTGAACAAGCCCGTGCTAATATGAAACAGACGGACACTGTTGAGCTCAACATGTGCACACACATACACCCGTCCATCATTATTCATCCGTGCATCCATCAGTCCATCCATATTAGAGGTATGTGTATGTGTATGCGTGGATATATTTATATACATATATATATAGGGTTTCGGATCGAGTGTTCCGATAGCGGGACGCATAGCCGGTGACCCCGTGTGTCTACTGACACGACGCCATTCCGGGCGGTGGAAGGCCGCGCTCCCCAGCTTGGCACAGGCGGCTTCGGGCTGCAAGGTCAAGGGCGAGGAAGCGAATAGTCGCGGCAAGATCCAAAGGTCTACCCCTACCTGCTAAGGACAGGGCACTCTTAGAAGTGCACCACGCAAGACCAGTCTACGCCGACTACCTCCGCCCTATGGGACGCAAGAACCAATGGACCGAAGAAGAATGGCAAGCCTGGCGGTCATCCTCAGCTCAATATGGAGGGTGGCACAAGGTCAAGGGCAAGGGCAAGAACAAGGAGGCTGCCCATGCTCCATCGAACCCCCGTGGACCGAAAGAGGCGGTGCGAGAGCCCAAGCGGCCTGCCTTCCCCTCCTTCGAGATGATGGACGCAAGCAGCTCCAGTGCACCGCAGAGGCCCATGGCTCCGACACGAGTGGCTATGGAGATCGACGAGGAGCCGGTGACGACGAGTCAAATGGCCCGTGGAGTTCAGCGATTGCTGAATGGGCTGCGAAAGTCAGAGGGCAAAGCTCGACGTCTGGAAGAGGAGAAGGAGGCCCTCCTGGGCAAGTGGGCTGCATTCAAGGAAGAATTGCAGCAGAGCTTTGTCAAGGAGAAGGCGAAGTTCAACGAGCGCATGACCAAGCTGGGGCAGGACTTGATCGAGGCGGAGCAGGCCCAGGAAGAGGCCCTTGCAGGGCTTCAGTTGGCCATCGCGGAGCCCCAGAGTGTCCTCAAGCCGAAGGTCAAGGTTCCGGAGGACAAGGAGGCGCTGGACGAGCTCGAGAACCTCCTCAAATCCCCGGAGAAGCGACCGCAGCAGAGCCTGGCGGATATCTTGGCGGATGCTTTGAACGGTGCGACCGGCTCAGAGAATACGAGGCGGCAGCTGCTGCAGGTCATCTCTGCGAGGAGATCGCAAGCCAGTGCAGTCACCACACCGCCGCGAAGGACACGTGGTACTGCCACCAGAACCCCGGAGGCCAAGGACAATGCCCCCACAAGACGCCCAGAGGAGATGGATGCATCGTACCAAGGGGACACGGAAGAGAAGGTGGAGGTGCCTTTGCCAAGGTCCCCGACATGCACAACCAATGCCCCGACTCCGGAAGGACTGCGACGATCCAAGTCCAGAACGGCTACACGCATCCCGGTCAAGATGCTTGGCAGACAGGCCCAGAAGACCCCCCATGCAGGACCAGGTCTTGCCGAGAAGTTGGAGGCGAAGAGAGAAGCCGAGCTCGAGGCCTTGGCCCACGTCCTATCCTCCGACGAAGACCTCCAGATCGGGGACCTTGTGGGTGGCGGTGCTGGAGCAAGTGGAGAAGGGCACGTGGAATCATGAGTATTACCACTGATGCCCAAGAAGGAGGCAGCATCAGCTTTTTCGGCCGGTCTGATGCTGTGTGCCCAACTATGAGGCAGGATGGAAGGGACAGCTTTCTTGGGATACAAGAAGTTGTCATACCGGACTGCACGAACAATTTTGACGCTGTCGCCAACATTGGAACCTCTTCGAGACCCAGGGCTAGTTCTTGCCCTTTGTGCTATGATGCTGAGGTCGATGACGATAGCAGATCGACCAGGAGGTACCTGGACAACTTGACCAATTTTGATGATGTCATCAGAATCGAAGCCTCTCTGCGACCGAGGGACATCCCGGACCCCATGAGACGAGGTAGTGAGGTTGATGACGTGAGGAAAGACGACCAAGATAAAGGACGACCCCTTGATAAGGGTGAGGATTATGTCGTCTCGACCGGGCACGGCCCTTCGGGAGGCCACGACCGCGGGGGCGAGACTGAGAACATGAACGACATCCCCCTGCTTATCATCGACCTCCTTGCAGGTGGGGCGGCAATCCTTACAGATTGGTGCAGCGATATGGCGGATATCAGTGCTGGCTGGGGACTAACCCTCTTCGGCCTCAACCTGGTTGCCCTTGCAGCATTCTGTATGAGACCAGCAGTATCGACCAAGGTGCGTAAAAGAATGACCTTCACACAGCCCAAGCTGTGTTTGGTATGGGGCCTGCTGGGAACACTGGGGCCAACAAGCCTCGCGGTTCGCAGTTCCCCGGAAAGCGGTTACCCCAGCCCGTCCAGAGCAGCTCCTCTACCACGTTCGGTGGCAGATATGACGTATGAGGAACAAATGGCCGAGAATTGGGCTCGATGGATCCATGACCTACCGTTGGAGCATGGAGCCGGTGGAGTGCGACTACCGAACTACGCCATCCCGGTGGCTGAGACCTTCCCGGACCCCATGGAGATGGACATCGCCCGCGCTCATGTGGTCTGTTGGGTGGCCACCCCTTATCACGAGGTGGAAGTCATCGATGTTGAGATGCTTTTCCCGATGACCCAAGAACGGCTTAGGCACGCGGTGGCTGAGACGACTCAGCACATCCCGGACTACGCCTCAGAGTACATACCGTGCACACCGCAAATAGGTGATGGATTTGCGAGCTTTGTCGCGGTGCCACCATGGATGAAGTCAACGGAGAGGGTCGTCCAGGTGATTGATGCAAGCGACATTGGAGGGGGGATCTTCGCTGCCTATGTTGAAGGCCCCATCACGAGACAGAATGTCCTCATGACCATGGTGGAGGGATGGCCGGAAGGTATGCAGGCCTTTGCATATGGAAGCGAGAGGCCCATGCGAAGCGGTCAGACCTACGACCCGGTGCGGGGAGGAGTCATCAAGATCATGCGCCCGGGTGCGCGACCCCGTTGGCCTGATGACCTCCAATCACGGCTTGATAACCCGCAGCTTTGGAATCCAGGGGCCAATGTACCGGGACCTTTGGACGGCCTCCACACCGTATACCAGTCTGCAGACGATCAAGTCATTGAGGAGATCAGTTCGGACGATGAAAGAACATTGGAGGTGTCTGCGGAGGAAGCCCTTCAGTATGAACATGGCGATGTCTGGGTGGTGGTTCCGGAGGAACGGATTCCACGGCTTTCGCACCTGGGACGCCGTGTGTGGGGGCAGATCGCCGTCATGGACGGAGTTGAGCAACGGGACAGAGACGCCCCTGTCATCTTCAACGACCTTCGCGGTTTGGGGCTGTTCCCCCAGTGGACACAAGTTGAACGTACAGTGTTCCAGCCTACGACCTACTACGAGTCCCTGCAGATGCCTGCACTTGAGGGATGGACCCTCATGGTACAGGGAGGAGAACCGAGGGACGATGGGCACAATATCGACATCCATGGTGGCGAGGTCCTCGTCTATTACCTGGAACAGCTGAGGGAGACACCGGAGGAGACCGACGACATGGAAGATGACGACGATGATAGTTCTAGCTCCAGTTCCTCGGCCACTCACGATGCACTTCCAGGATCCAGTGAGCTCACCGAGCCCAGCTCAGGAGAGGAACCCACCAACTTTCCCCGCGGCCCTCCTCCCCCACGCCCTGTCAATGAGCCAGACAGAAGCAGGTCGCCCCGACGCAACCAGGAGGGCGTGGACAGTAGTGAGCAAGGAGCTGAGCTGCGCATACAAGATTTTGTCCATCCCCCAGTCTACGACCTGACCACGACTACATTGCCTTTTCCCCACACAAGTGCAGACGTGTGGTCGATGTCCAAACCATGGCCGGGGGAGTGGATGACCTGGAACCTTGAACCGGTTCCACTACATGATGCAGCTGTGCAGGCCCTCCGCGAGACCCAACCAATACAGACATTGCTGACCAGCCGATGTGAAGGCCAGCCGCAAATCCATGTCTATACGGATGGGTCAGCGAATGACAAACAGAGGACAAGCGGATATGCCGTTGTTATCCTCCTAAAATGGGGCACGGCTATTGCCCTCTTCGGCATCATCGGCGGCCAATTGCTTGGCAACGAAAATACGCCGTGGCCGCTGGCGGGTCCAGCGGCTTTGACAGCCGAGCAGGTCGCGGTCGCGGCTGCCTTACTATGGGTGGTGCAAGCGAGGACAATGCTCCCCCACATCGACTGCCGATTGTATGTGGACTGCCTGGCGGCAGGTCGAGCAGCCGATGGTAGCTGGGCCCCTGTCGACGCTCTATCTGTTCAGATCCACAATCTGGAGCTGGCCATCCGTGCAACTGCTGGGGTCAACATCAGCATCGAGCATGTCAAAGGACATGCAGGCCACGGATGGAATGAACTGGCAGATGGTGTGGCCAAAAGCGCGTCAAAGGGAGGTGCGACTTTCGCGGAGCCGCCTGTGGAGGCGTGCCGCACCTTGCTGGATTCCAACTTGGACTGGCTGGGTTTCGAATTTGCCAACAGACCGACAGCAGCGCTCAACATCCACAATCGAGCTCTGTGTTGGTCTGAAACCAATCCTGCTACGGGCCAACTACGACCCGAGCACCTCATACCGATTGAGGACAACTCGAATGGAGCGCCAAAAGGGAGTGGAAGTTCCTTCAGGATCAAAGCCTGCACCATGAATGTCCAAGGCCTGGGCGGTAATTTCAGATATATGGAGGAGCAATTCGAGCACGCCGCCTATGGGGTCATCATGCTGCAGGAAACCAAGATGCCAGGAGGGCAGTGCCAAAGCAAACGATACATTCGTCTGTCGTCTGACTCCCAGAGACATTGGGGGACAGCGATCTGGCTAAGTAAGACCCAGGGGCTCCTTGATTTCGAGGGACAGACTGTTCGGCCGGATGAGGCCAACATCACGACGGTATGTTCTACCCCACGCCTTCTGGCGATTGTGGTCACGATCGGCCAAGCCAAGATGGCCCTGCTATCAGGACACTGCCCCCACAGCACCAAACCAGGTGAGAGAGATGAGTTCTTGAAACTCTTTGCCTGCACCCTGACAAAGATCAAGCATCTCCAGTTGATCGTCTGTGGTGTTGACTTGAATGGGCGGATTCCAACGGAGTACCCTCAGGTCAGTGGGAGTCTAGATTTCCAAGAAGCAGACTGCACGGGTGAAAAGATGGCACAGGTCTTGCAGGACAATGGAATGTGGGTACCATCCATGTATACGAACATCCATGTGGGTGACTCCGCGACCTACACCCACCATACCGGAGTCGAAAGCCGCATCGACTACCTGATGGTTGGTGGAGCTGCATGGGTCCGTTCTGCAAGAAGCCATGTCGACGCAACCATCGACAATGGCAGCCCAAATGAGGATCATAGGGCAGTGGCCATTGAGCTGACCGGGGACATGGCTACAGGCCAGCTGAGGGGACGACTCCGGCGACCTCGCTATGATTTGGAGAAGCTCAACACAGTCCGTGGAAAGGAAATTGTCAGTGAGGCGTGCAGGAATTTCCGGCAGCCCCACTGGTGCACCCACCCAGATGACCATTGCCGTCAAGTTGAGCAACACCTGCGTACCACCCTGGAACAGCATTTCCCTCGACCACTACAGCATGGAAGAGCGACCTACATCCCGGAGGTGGTATGGGCTCTACGACAACAGAAGAATCAGCTTCGATGGCGAACCCGAGATCGCCGTAGTATGTGGAAGACCTTGCTATGTGAGGCGATGAGACGGTGGCGCTCCGGAAGAGCCCCAGAGGCCGCGCACAGCATCAATAAGCAGATTCTTCTCTATGAAGTGATGGCGGGAGCCATCAAAGTGGTCACCTACCGAATTCGCCGACTCGTGGCCGATGCGAAGGACAAGTTCCTGCGTGGGCTGGTTGCGAACGGACCGAGTGATGTAGCTGCCTTGCTGCAGCGTGCCAAGCAAGCAGGGCTGCGCACAAAGTCCCGGAAAATGGTGGGTAGAGCCCTGCCAAAGCTTCTCGACCCGACCACTGGTCGGGAGGCAGAATGCATGGCGGACCGAGACCAAATATGGTTACAATTCTTCGGGGAACAGGAGGCCGGCAACCTCTTGACTACCGAACAGTTCCTGCGAGAAACAGGGAACTCCCAGGACGAGATTCGGGACGATTGGGAATGGAAGCACCTGCCCAGCGTCAGGGAGATTGAGCAAGTACTCAGGACCACGGCCAAAAACAAATGTGCAGGGCTCGATGGAATCCCAAGCGACCTGCTCCGATGCAGCCCCAGCGACTTCGCGACCATGATCCAGCCGCTCTACCTCAAAAGCCTACTACGAGGCAGGCAACCGATACAATGGCGTGGGGGCGTCTT
Organism: Symbiodinium sp. CCMP2592; assembly: GCA_905221615.1. Taxonomy (NCBI): domain Eukaryota; class Dinophyceae; order Suessiales; family Symbiodiniaceae; genus Symbiodinium; species Symbiodinium sp. CCMP2592. Next base: position 1,021,497 of record CAJNDT010006202.1, on the reverse strand, counting down.
GTACGAGGCGTACAAAGGTGCAGGTGCCCAATGTGCAACTGACAGCCATCGTAGCCTCTACATATCGAGTTTTGTCGGCAAGGCCATGCACCGAACAATGAGGGCTAAGATTCACTCGCAATTGGATGAGTTCTTGCATCCATTGCATTGTGGCAGCCGACAGGGTATGCCAGTCCTGTTTCCTTCATTATTCATTGTTGAACATTTGCGACGATGCCTCCAACAAGGTTTGTCCACGGCTGTGATCTATGTTGACACAAAGGCCGCCTACTACAGGCTGGTGAGGCAGCTCGCCACGGGAGACCTGAAGATTGACAACAATGTGGAGAAACTTTTCCATCGATTCGGTCTCGATGGATCTGACGTCGCAGAGCTTCGTGATCTCATTATGGAGGGCGGAATGCTACAGATGGCGGAAATTGACGGACCCATTCGAGCAGCCGTTCGCGATTTTCTGCGGGACTCGTGGTTTACATCACGGTATACAGATGGGACGGTTCTTTGCCGCTCGACTGCGGGCTCACGCCCAGGAGCCTCCTGGGCGGACACAGTATTCGCGGTGATATATGCCCGCATCCTGTACCGTGTGCATGAGGTCATGGAAGGGGAAAACATCAATTTCTCTTTGCCATGGGAGCCTGAACAAGGACCTTTTGCAAAAGACCCTGCAGAGCACTGGCAGCCCGCGTTCGACACCACGTGGGCTGACGACAGTGCATACGCCATTCAGGCGGAGGTGCCGAGTGAATTGATCGCAAGAACAAAACGAGTGGGCTCCTTGATCATTTCGGCGTTCCGCTCACATGGATTGGACCCGAACCTCAAAAGGCACAAGACCAGTGTGATGGTCAAGGTCCGTGGACAAGGAGCCAAAAAGACCCGAAGGGACACCTTTGAGTCGGGTAAGCCGGAACTGTTCCTCGATGACATCCGGGAAAGCCTGCAGGTTGTTCCCTCATACAAGCATCTTGGATGTGTGGTCGACTTGGAGGCAAATTTGCACCTGGAAGTTAGACACCGAACAGCCTTGGCGTCGGCTGCCTACGACCAGGCAAAGGATCTCCTTTTGCAGAACAGAGACCTGACCCTGCAGACGAGGTCTGCACTGTTCCAGACTGCTGTCGTGGCCACCTACCACAATTTGGCGGTGTGGATAACTAGGGGCCCACACTGGGACAAGATGGAGGATGCCTTCTCCCGACTTGTCCGAAGGCTCCTCTGTAGAGATATCCCTGGCTCCGACCTCTTCCGTGTGCCGCTACAGTTGGCGCACTGGGCTACCGGATGCTGGACGTTGGGCATGTTTGCACGGAGAAGTAGACTATCTGCCCTGGTATCCCTGGCAAGACGTGGCCCCCCAATTCTGTGGGCAATGCTACAGAATGAGGCAGAGTGGTGCCAGCAGGTGACTCATGACCTTGAGTGGCTTGTTCAAGGCGAGAGTGACAAGTGGCCCAGTGTGGTTGCAGAGGCTTGGCCACAGTGGTGGCATGTCCTACGTGACCAGCCCCAGGCTGTAAAACGGCGGGCAAAGAGACAGCAACACCGAGACTTTGAGCTCTACAAACAGGCTGCTGCTGTTGATGTCTGCCAATGGTACATGTACCGACAGCTGCCGATGATCGACGCCCCTGATCAATTACCGTCCTTGTGGACGTGCGGCATTTGCGACAAATCCTTTGGAAAGAAATCGGCCTTGAGTGTGCACTTCTTCAGCACACACGGCAGACGAGCGGAGTACCGAGCATTTCTCAAAGGGTCCATATGCCAGAGCTGCCACAAGGACTTCAGAACCCCGGGCAGATTGGAGGATCACCTACGAGCCAACAAAAAGTGCGTGCGGGCACTTAAGCGATCCCAGGTGCCCTCCGAGACTGTGCCGCCGGGATATGGCAGCAGAGGGCGAAGGAAGCAGGAAGCTGATGCCTACACGCCGGCTCCGCCGACGGCTGGAGATGTGGTTGTCACGGACGAGTCTGACGAAGACTGGAACCAGTGGCAGCGGCGACTCCATGAGGATATCTGCGACGCTCTGCTTCGACCCTTTTCGCCGAGTGAGATTGGGGCGACCATCGAAAGACAGGTGCGACGGCATCCGCTCTACTACAACGAGATCCGCGAAGTCTTGCTGTACATCATCGAGGAGACCGAAGTGGTGTTCGCGGACAAGGACCTCGACCAGTGGAGCGACCAGCAGTTTGTTGGGATGAGGGATGGCCTACAGCGCCTTGCCAAAGATGGAGTACAAGGAACTTCGAAGACTCAGCGCGAGTCTCAAATCCTGCAATCGATGGCAGAGTTCCGCAGAACAGTCGATTCTTTCGACTGGGACGCCGCAGTCAAGCGGCAGCAGGGAGACAACGGGACCCAGAGCACACCAGTGTATAGCATCCCTGATGACTGGGAAACTGCGTGGAAACAGGGTTGTAGTGGTGTGCTTAACGCAGTCGTGGTCAAAGATCCCCTGCTTCTACTCCCTAAGGAACTACGGGCGGCGTGGCAAGATTTCCAAGACGGAAAACGGCCGACTCTACATGGGCCCCCGAGTTTCTGGAGACACTCCCTGGCAAAGCCTTTTCTGCCATTCAGGGAGAAGTGCAACTAAATTCGGCAGCGGACACCTCTGAAAGCACCCAAATGCAAAAATACATATATATATATATATATATATATATGTACATACATACATACATACATACATACCTACTTACATACATACATCCTCCTTCTGCACGAAGCTGCTTACCTTTGCCCATTACGCACATGCTATCAGTGTTGCTGGTGAGCACGCACGACACGACGCCCTAGATTTGCTAATTGGTCCAAGGACCGGCTTGCTACGTGAGGAATCGCCTGCTCAGGCTTGCTCTACATCCAGCCTGGCGTGCATACCCCCGTAACCGTAAACCTCTTTCCTACAACCCTGAACTCCTGAATCACCCCTCTCTCTCTCTCTCTCTCTCTCTCTCTCTCCCAGGCATTCGAAACGTCAAGCCCGGCTGCAAGACACACATAGTCCCACGTGAATCACCCCTAAACCCTAAATCCTTTCCTACAGTCCTACAACCCTGAACTCCTGAATCAGAGCCTGGATCAGCAGCGAAGGCAGGTGCCGACCCGCCAACTTTGGCTCGACCGGCCTGAGGGGCGCGTAGCAAGGCATGTCCATAGCCGAAGAAGGCTTTTTCACAGGTAAAAAATATATGTATTTTATATATACACACACATACATACAGATATACATATACATATATGTGTGTGTCTTCACTTGTAGATAAAGACTGTAGACTTCTATCTATGAAAGCTTGCTTCCTTTTCGGGTTCAGGACCCCTCACAACCTAGCTATTCTCGTGGATGGGAAGGGATCTACTCTTGCGACCTCTTCTGCGTAGGAGTTCACATTCGTCAAACTCCCCAAGAAACGTGTGCTGAAAGCCGACTAGCGCCCTGTTGCTTGCGACACACAACCGAGCATCAAGCATACTTAACCACAAAAGCAAACACAAAACGGCGGATTTCATCTCGAACTCGAAGAAAGCGAGCAAGACACAAAACTGGACTTGCACAGACAGGGACGAGTTAACGCTACGAGACACCAACAAACCGGGGAAAACAAGAAAAAGCACGAAGAGAGAACACCGAGTAGATAGACAGGCCAAAATGACGAAAGAGTAATAAAGGCCCAGAGCAGGTCTGGTAGGTTCGGGTGGGGCACTTAACGGATCATGGGACTTAGTAACTAGGGTAAAAAACAAGATAACGATACATATAATTCCAGTTAGGGTACTTATAACCTTACTTACTAAGTCCCATGATCCCCCAAGCAGGCCCAGTGCCAGTTTGGATTCTGGATCGGCATTGGAGACTTTCGGAGTTCCCAGTAGCTACGACAGCCCATCAGAAAATCCCAACCTGCCACGTCGAATTTCAACGCTCTTCACACTAAGTCCCGGGCAGTTCTTGCCGTCCTGAGGGGGCTTGCCGTTTTACTTCGTTCTTTCTCGGATCGGAGGCGTGGCCGCTATCGGAATTTTTCCTGCAAGAGATCCAAAAATGGAAGGCTACGTCTAGCCCCAGGTGTGACCCTTACGAACTAAATGGCCCTCAGGCCTGCTTTGAATGCGCCCCATATTCCACCATGCAGTAATACAGAATAGCCGAAATCCCAAGCGTTTGTTTTGGGAATTTAGGAGCCTCTGTAGGGTTTCAGCGGTTTAGAGTGGTCTCGGCCAGTATGATAAAGGACTGGGAGCCTGAAGCCGTTCCCCCCCAACATCGCATATCACACCTGGCAGCACGACTCTGAAATCATCTTCATCATGTGATTCCGTCGGAAACTTCGAAAACATGCATCGAAAACCCTACACACGTATGCGTTTGTCGTTGCTGCAAACAGAAGACCCCCGGTCGAGTGTGCAATCGTTGCTGGGCGATTGATCGAACTGCTTCTCTCAGCAGTGCGAGGTTGAAGACGTCGGAGCACACAAGTCCAAAGATCACCCGGAAGTCCCAACGGCAAGCAAATTCCCGTCCTGATTGCACTGTCTCCACCTCGGCAAATCGAAGCGCCAGGCTTGCTCGATACTGTACCTAGTATCGTTCCTCCAGTTTGGTTGCCTCACTGTACATAGGAGTACGGCAAGGTCTCCCAACCAGCTAGTTAATCAAGGGGCCATTAGAACAAGGTATTGGGCTCCGTTATACTGTAAATACAAAGAGCAACTCCAAAAATAGAATTGGTAATAATTCGGCCCCTATACATAGTAGTATGTTTTCGTACACAGGCCAGCAACTGAAGGCATGACAAACACATCCTCCCATCAACTGTCGGATCAAGACCCGGCCCTGTAAACTCGCATCCTTTAGTGACTCCAGTGCATCGCCCTGGGTGACAACTCGGCAGTTGATGAGTTCAGATTCACAAGCTTTTGCTTTTGCACATGGGGTACAGAGGAGAAATTGAGGTTGCTGGCTACAACGTGTGGCGCACACGTCTTGCACCTGCGCAGTAGCAGGCTTGGACCAACCATAGTATTTGCATATATCTGCATGAAGAGTTTCTAGGAAAGCCCCTGGCCGCCCACTCCTCGTCTGGACAAGTTGATCCAAACTAGTATCCACGTCTGGGGCTAAGGTTGTATGGGGTTTGGGGTCCCGCCTCAAAACAGCCTCCTGTGGTAGCTTTAAATCACTGCCACGCTAACCAGTGTTGCTTGCAGCCGAACAGCCACAGAAGATGAGTCGAACAGTACGTGCAGGTTCTCAACCTGCAGCGGTGCAGGCTGGAGCTTGAGCAGGGAAATCACCACCACCAGCAGCACCACACAAAAGCCACAACCCCCCCCCCACCACCACCATCACCACGCAACCACAACGACAGCAGCAGCGGGAGATGCAGGCAAACCAACCAACCAACCAACCGACCGACCCACCAACCAATCAACCAAAACGGACACAACAACAACTGTGTACGTACCACTCAACGCCCCTGCCTTCCCGTCCCTCCCTCACCCTTGCCTCTTGACAGGGCTTGCGTCCTTCTGTCGTGCTTGACTGCGCATTCGTGTTTGCTTGCTACTGGCATGAGGGCCTTGGTGCGCAGCCTCCCCCCAAGGCTCACGCTTGTCCCTGTCTCGCCCCATCGCTCTCCCCCTCAGATATCCTCACTGAGTCACAAATTGTCCTCTGGACAAGGAAACAGGGAATGGGGTATGACCAGAATCAGATAACCATGATAACCCAAGGTGGCACTCGGCAGCCGTGCAATGCAGTCTTGCATCGAAGTTAACCTTAGATCAAGATTGCAGGTCAAGCTCTCAAGCCCCATCACAATTTATAGATGCGCAAGAAAGGCTCCGTGGCCTACAATTCATATTGTGTACTGTACCATATTCCGTGACGGTTCCCCTCCTCGCACCTCCCGAACAGGCTGCAGGCTCCAGGTTTTACTTGAGTGTGAAATTGTGCTCTAGAGGAGCACCTTTAACCTCATACTCTACATTCTCTACATCCGAAAGACGAACCCGCAATGTTGTAAAACTCCAGTGGCCAAGATGATATGTGTTTGCACGTGGGAGGACGTGGCCTCCTCTTTTGTAAAGCCTTCGGAGCCACGGTAGATGGCCAAGAAGCAGCAGAGCCTGAGGATGGGAAACAGTACTGACCCTAAGCCCTGAAGGGGTGGAATTTCTTATGAAACTTTCAAAAAAACTGCGAAAGAAGCTGAGATCTAAACAAGCCTGATGTTACAAGTTCCTGTTTTAGGTTCACAGACCCTACAATCCTAAATGCAGCAGAGTTCAAGGGGCTTCCGGGTTCAAGGGAAGCGGTTCGGGCACGATCAGTTTAGTTTAGCTGCAGGACCTTCGAGTCGAAGATGTAGATTAGAGACCCTGCAGCAGCATGTGCAGTCATGTCAACACCCAAGAAGCTCTAAAGGAGAAGAGGACATCAGCAATGGATGCTAAGTTACCCTAAACCCTAAACCCTAAACCGTTAAGTTAAGACCCTAAGCCCGGCAGCTGCAGGCACGTGGGTTAAGAGCTCAAGGATGCTTCCTGCTATGCAATGCCTAGAGGGCGATATATTATTGGGGTCTTCAGGGCTAAGAATGGGTTGGCGGTGAGTAGGCCATTGCAACTCTCACGGTCCATATAAGAATAGAATACACACTGCAGCACCAATTCGCGAAGCTTGTTTTCTTCTCGGAGGCAATCGCTTTCATATTGAAGTGCCAGACCATAGCTTCTCACGTTTGCGTCGGACTTGGAGCATGGGCTTGAGGAGGGTTTGTTCACTGCGGGAATTTCATTCAGTTTCAGGATCTGAACTCAGCTGAGCCCTCAGCAGTCACAGAAATCACGCTGAGAAGCCAGTGGCCAACAAGTTGATCGGGGGCACAGTTACAAGTCGGTGTAATTAGCAGAGCGGACAGAAGGAGCTGATCAGCCGTCCTGATGCCTTCAGAAAAAGAAAACGCACCCATCAGGATGATCGAGTTTTAGAAGATTCAGGGTTTCGGGGCTCACACTCAGACAATCCAGGCGACGCATATGGTTCGAGGTCTGTCGGGTGCGACTACAACTAGTCAGCGAGGAGCGATCCCCATGTCGAAAATTAGGGTGTTGGGTTTAGGGGTTGAAATGAACGAGCACTAGTTGCACCTTGCATGTGACTGCTGAAAGCTCTGCGCGATGTTAACCAGCATCTGGGTTGCAGGGGTGGGAGGCGAAGGATATCATCCCAAACTTTGACTTGATCAACTCCAAAAAGCCCTTTCTAACGCATAAACTTCCACGAAAAAGTGGACCGACCAAACTTAGCACAATTCTGTGTAATGGTACTTGGGACGGGCATGTGGCCCAACAGCTAGCAATTCCAGGAGTGCTCTACAGCTTCTGCCAAATGTCCTGCTCGCATTATGCCAGCCGTCCGGAATTTTAGTCTGCAAAAGTTATGGTGGAATGAACAGGCACTAGTTGCAGCCAGTTTGTTTGGCACTTGGGACTTACAGACATGGCGCACGCGAGCGATCACCGATGGTGGGGTTGCTCTGCTCATGCTAAGCACTGCTTCGCATCTGCACTTGCCTCCGTTCAACCCAGTGGCATTACCTGTTTAATTATTACCAGCATACTACTTTAAGGAACAGGCACGGCCAAACAGTAACATAAGTGACATCAGCTCATGCACCAACAGACATGCGGGCATGTGCCGGTGCCTGCATTAGGAGCTTGAACCACGACCCCACTCTGCCTGGAAATTGTACTTGTGTGAACAGCTGTTGCATGCTTGCTAGTACTCGAAGCGAAAGATTTGTAGTTACTACAGTATGTCCATGTGGAACCTGACATAGCAGAACCGTGATCATTGCCATATTCATGAATTCGGTCGGTCGGACTGCAAGCCATGTCCATTCCACCACAATGCGGGACACTGACGGGAAGAACGAACCGTCCTCCCTCTGCTGTCCTCCATCGTCCTTTTGAGTCAAGAGGTTCGCAACAAGGTCGAAAGCTTCCGATGGAGGAGAGTGCCTTCGCCTGACCGAAAGACTACAAAGTTCGATGGATCTGTCCTGAAGAGCTGTACCAAAAGCATCCAGTCATGGGGAGTCTCGACAATGCAGCTGGACAGGGCACTCAGATCACAGGCATTGTTGGCTCTCAGGTGGTTATGGCTTAAGAGAGTCCAGGTTTTCCTCAGTATTTAAGCCATGAAGAGCTAGTTACAAAGGAGACCGGGCAAGATGCAGAAGGGGTTAGGTCGGTCTTTCCTCCGCAGCGAAACTTGAAACGCTTTGTTCCTGGCCGCACAGGGCTTATCGACAGTATATCCGTTCTACTCCGTTCTGTTCGGTTGAATACCGGCATCTCGACAACAGGCCCGCCAAACCCCAGTCCACCAAGCTCGGAACGACTTCTGTAGAGACCGAAGCTTGAGGAACAGTCTACAAACTCCCACCCCTGCTCGTGAATAGGTGACCATCACAACCACTTTATGTCATCCAAAGAAGTAAGACTGTGACCCGTCTGTGTTCAGACTCCTAAAGCACAGATCAGAATAGCGATAAGTCTGCTTGTGACCCCGGTCCACACGTGACAAGGAGGCCCTCTCCTCCCCTGCTATGCGCGACGAGGCTCTCGGCTCTGGCAGCTCAACCGCTAGCCGCCAGCCTTGAGCCGCAAGTCCAAACACGATCTCCGCGACTTCCGGCAGCTCAAGGTAGAAAGTGACGTCGCTGCGCTGAGCTTCAGTCAAAACACGTAGTTTCTTTATGTATGTATGGTCTCCTATTTCGAAAGCCGATGTCATGAACTAAACCCTGATGTTGAACCTAGATCCGCGGGTCCAAACATTACGGCCAACATTACACAAATCAACTTTACCCTCGCACCTTCGGAATCAAAGCTCTCTCAGCAGGAAGAACCGACAGGGAAAATGCAAACCCGTCGTCAAGTACAGCTGCACATGAACACTGCTGATGCGTTGCTGTCGCTGCCTACCATACAAGCTTTGGGCTATTGGGGTCTCAGGGTAAGGGCTTAGCGAAAAGCTTGGTCGAGACCGAGCTGCATGACGCCAGCGATCCGTCAGCCATCTTTGACGTGTAACAGTAGAGCGCCCATGGTCGAAATTGCTGGCAACCCCTTCCCGCTCGTGCAGTTCGCACCTATATACATAACATCTCCTTAACTTGGCAACAGGCGCTAACTCCAGAATCCTGAAGCCTCCGTGCCAAATCCCAAACATAACGAACCCAACGTCCAGCCTCGAGAAAGAGCTCACCGATGTTTGGGGCTTTGGGGCCTCATGTTTCGTACCTTTTTTGCGCCTTCCAAACCTAAAATTAGCGCAGAGGCAACATGAGCAGTTTTGCGCGCACGCCGCGCGGCCACGGGAATCAATTCACTTTGTCCTGAATGCAAGGACCCCAAAGTGTTAACCACACTGCTTAACTAAAACAGCGAATGCCGGGTTCGGAGGCATGCAATACCAAGGCAGCAAAGTATCAAGCTTGCACCGCTTCTGGCAACAACTCGTAAGGGCACAGGCGACGCTGCCAACATATCGAAAGGGGTCGGTACCGCGTATTGCATCGAAGCAACGCGGCTCTCCTTGCGCCGTTGCAGCCGTCGGACGAAACAAGCACACCAGTGACCTCCATCTTTTGAAGAAGCAAGGTGGCTTGCCCGTCAAGCTTTGCTGCAAGGAACATAACTGCAGGACACGGCTCAAGACAGCAGCCTTTTCTCCTGCGATATGTCGGGTGCCAGCTCTTGTACGTAGGAGTAGGGACCTGGTGGTAAACAGCATGCCCAAAGCACCTTGGTATGTTGATGAGCGGGAACTCGGTAGCTATCAGTCTGCACCCGACTTAGACTTTGATCTTCGGTGACTGCCATCGTCGCAAAAAAAGATGCGAAAAGGCACGACCAAACCAACCCAGGGCTGTTCAAAGCCCGGGGATGTGGTGAGGGCTCCCTTCAGAAAAAACGCGGCAGATCAGATCCTGATGTTCTTGCACAGCCACCGACCAGTTTTTATTTCGGCCACCGCGTTGAACGCTTTCTTATTTGTATATGTCCGGGTTGTGCAGGGAACATTGTGCCAAAAGCACGCAGGAACTAATTCTGCGGTTCAACTGCTTCGCTTCGCATCGACGCGAAGCAAGTCCACCCCTCTCTTTAAATTCCGTGTCCGAGCTGACGGGACGTCCCACACATACAAACATGGGGAATACTCCGTTGAAGAACCAAAGCCAGCAATAGCAGCGGCCGGCGTAGCAGTAGTGGTTGCAGCAGTGGCGGGAATAGCAGCAGTAGTTAGGAAGCGAACTGGGCACAAGGAAATATCCACATGAAGATCTCACGGACGAGGAGGGACCTGGTTCTCCGGTCGAGTAATCGCATGACGAAAAATTAGTAATTTCCATATGTGGTCTACAAAAATGAGCAACGACACATTGTGCGAGATCTTTATGTGGTGCTGGATAAAGCAATATTTAGAGGGTCAGCGCCGTGACCGCCTAAAGATCTTCCGAAATTCTTTCGGTTGCAAAGCCCGAAAGGTTTCCTGCTCATCATGTCATACCCAACAGAGTGGCAGCTACGCGTTTCCTTGGTGGGATCTTTATGTTGATGTGCCGTATTGAGGCCTGAGTAGTGAGTAGCAGAAGCAGTAGCAGGAGTAGCACCAGCAGCAGCAGCAGCAGCGGCAGCAGCAGGAGCAGTAGCAGTAGCAGTCGGGGTAGAGCACAAGCAGAAGTGGTAGCCGTGGCAATGGCAAGTGCAGCAGCAGGACCGCAGACTCAAACACAGCTGGCGGATGCGTATGCACAGAATTCTCGACCCAAGAGTAGAAGCGTCCCTGCAGCTGATGTGACATCATTGTGCCATCAGGCCCGCTCGTGCACGAAAAAGACCAACACATTCCAACACCTCTATCTGCCAGGGCAGTATAAGTATTGAACTCATGCTTGTACTAGGAGGAACCGGAACTCTACAAATGCTGGCTAAGACCTTACTGGTCAATTACATGGCGGAGAGTAGCGAGATGAAAGCATTGGAACACCTGCATGCGGGTGCCTCGGTGACTGGCAAATTTCTTCCCGAGTCCAACCCAGTTGCGGAGAGTTCCATGACATATGGGGTTCTCGAAAAATTAGGGGACCCCAAGATAGTACCCTAAATAGTAGGATCCTGACTAAACGGACCCCAAAACAAGGTACCCCCTATTTTCGGAAACTCCCACATGTGCGTGAGCTTAAGCCTAGAACCGTGCCATGAACTATGTCTCGCTTGCTCAGAGAAAATGTTCACCTAGCTTCCGAATCTGGAAGCACGTAAGAACGGTTCTGCTGATTTCCTCTGAAAAGGGCCGAATATACGATTGAGCTGTTCTTGAGTGCTTTGGCACGTAGGGCTGTCTAAGAAACAAACACAAATGATACAAAAACTCGGGCCCAGTACTGGCGAACGTCCCTTCTTTATCCTGATGGGAGGACCCTTTCTAAAATCCTTCGCTTATCAGTTGAAAGCATCGTAAAGCCTTTTCAGGAAGCACCTAATGTTCCCAAGCCAAGCGAATGTCTGAGAAAGACGGAACAGTAGGGTTCTTAAAACAAGAACTCCAAACAAGCGATCCCTAAATTTCAATCAATCTCCAGAAGCAGGTCCAAAAGCCAAAGCTATTCGGGTGCCCAGTGTTGCAGGACGTCCAAGGTCTGCCGACATCAGATACTGTATACTTCCTGAACCATGTACCGTTTCTTTTGCAGAAACCCCTTTTTGCATCGGGCCTTTACCACCGCCCGGTAATCCCCACATTCGCTTGACGAAGTGTAAACCGTACACCCTAAACTCTGAACCCAACGGGTCTCAGTTGTCCTTGCCAATGGGCGGAAGACAGGGTCTGGGTTGACATCGATTTCCAAAGCAAGCGAGGAGAAGGAATAGGGCCTAAAGAGAACGCGGAATCGGAATCTGACAAGTCACTATGCCGAGAGCATACACGGAACTCTCTACAACCCATTTGATTTTGCGGCGATATGCTTCTGCCGTCTGCTGGTGGCATGCCACCCGTCTTGAAGTCCAGATCTGCACGAATGCTCTTGCAAAATCAAGGAATGCTACTTTTTGCGGCCGCGCGAGTGGCAAGCCACTGCTGCGGCCTGATGAACCATTCTCCGGACCTCTGTGTTAATCTGAACGCCGCAAGTGCATGGCCTCTTAAATCCGAGTTGAGGACTGCATGATTCCGTGAAGAGAGCATGTGCAGCTCAACTTGCGTGGTAAGCGGGAACTTAGGGATGCATGAGGTTTAGGGATTCGGACGATCTTCTGCTTGAACCATGCTCTCCACCCCCGCCAGACTGACATGTCCAAGTTGCACAAGGAAAAGGGTGCTGGGACATTGGAAGGGGCCGGGGGAGGGCCAATCGATCGACCACTAAGCCACTTGGCAAACAAATGTGACATGAATACTGAATATAGCATGCGCACGTGAAAGGACGAAGGACATGCATCCCGTTTCGCATCGCTATCTCAAGAGCCAGGTCCTTCGCTCTCTCTCTCTCTCTCTCTCTCTCTCTTCGTCTCCGGTGTCTCCCATACTGACTTGCTGTGATGCGCATACACAGCTTACCAATATGTGTATATACGTAAGTGCGTATGTATGCATACATGTATATATATATATATATATGTATATTTATTTATTTATATATGCAAATGTGTGTATATATATATATATATATACATACATACACGCACACATCTTTTAAATCCATGCGCGCACACACACACACACAAACACACCGTGCAGGCATCCTGGCATAGCGCACACACGAACCCATGTTAATTACACGCATCAAAGGATCATTGCTCTACACCCATCTACGCCAAAGTGCTGTCATGCCTGCTAACCAAAAACCAAAGTGCATTTTGCAAGCTATACACACGCGTCTGTAGATAAGGCTTTGATTAACACACGCACGGTGTAGGTATGTATGGATGTACGTACGCATGTATACGCACATACAAAGATTTTGGAACTGATGTGATATTTCTGTCTACCTATGTGTTCTTGTATATATGTTCGCATCTAATGTATACTAGGGGGGGCCCGCTGCTTCCAGCAGCGGTCGTGTATCAAACCCGCGAGTTGCTATATAGTATTCCCTATCTGAGTGCTACGCATGGAAGACGGTAAGGAGCAAGGAAATACAACATTGTTTTTGCAGCATACGATGCTCCGCGGTATTGGCAAAGCTGGCCATGCCTAGCAATCCCATACAAGCGGAAAACTGCACTAATTTTGCATTCGATCTTGGTTCGAACGTTTACAGATCTTGTATCCAGGCGAGAAACCCACATATGACGTAACCGCAGAGAGGCAGAGAGTGAGAAAGGCACAGAGAGAGGAGAGAGGGAAAGGGAGGCAAAGAGAGAGAGACAGAGAGAAGAATAGAGAGAACGACAGCGAGAGGAAGAAAAAGAGAGAAAGAGAGAGAGAGAGAGAGAGAAAGACAGAGCAAGACAGAAAGAGACAGATAGAGAGACACAGAGAGAGAGAGACGGAAAGAGAGAGATTCAGAGAGAGACACAGAGAGAGACACAGAGGGAGAGAGACAGAGAGAAGAGAGACAGAGAGACAGAGAGAGAGACAGAGAGACGGTACGCTACTGATTTCCCTATGAATTTTGGGCAGAAGGGGCTTTTCTACTGATTTCCCTATGAATTGGGTAGTCGGGACCATTTTTATGAAATTCCCTGAGACTTTCAGAAAAATGGCAGACCGTCTTTCTGAAACTCCCACAGAATTTCATAAACGCTAGTTCTATGAAATTTCCAGAGCATTTCATAAACATGTTGATGAAATTCTCGGGAAATTTCAGAGCAATGCCACAAGGGCCTCGTATGAAAGGAAATGGAGCAAAAACCTATGAACATTCCCGATAATTTCATAGAAATGGGTTGGCGACCACGCGCGCAGACGTAATGACACGGATTCGCCGTTTCGTTTTATTGAATAAATACGTGCACAGTAGAGGTCTTGACAAACACCATGCGCACTCCCAATACTTTATTTGACTAACAGAGATTGCCATGCAGGCCTGTGCATCGACATACTCACGGACGTATACCCTAGAAGGGGCCCTCACCCTGTAATAGTGGTATAATAGGAATCTAATGGGGCCCTAATATAATCCTTATAGTCACGATTACAGGGTGGGGGCAGCTTCTAACGTATACCCATACACAGCGGCCAGTGCTCGAGGCGCCGTTGCACATAATTGTTGGTTAGCTACTTGGCCTGTGGGCAATGTACAGAATGCCCGACGTTTTGAGAGGGACAGTGAGAGGTGTAAAGTCCCGTATCTGCACATATGTACGTAGATTTCTAAGCAAACTAAGCATGTTCGTAGACTGAATCAACACAAAACTATAATCAGCGAGCACCAACACCCTCATCAGAGCACGCCATAAAGATCCCCTTCTCAATCAACAGGAACCTGTTATGATTGTCTGCATGTCACTGGTCATCTACACATGAACTTATTGCCTTGTGCACCCGCATGGTCTCACACGGGCTGCACGGGCAAACTGGACATGTCAAAGGTGCAGGGACGTCCTAAACTTTTCAGAGTTGAAGGCGGCCAGCAACTTCTGCGCCCCTCTTCTCAAGCTCCCGAGCAAGAAAAGCATGTGGAGGCTCCTCCATGCTTGCTCAGGGTGTGCGTTCTGAGTGACAGTGCTGCTTGAAACGGCGTAGATGATGGGCAGGACAGGATTCCAGCTGCGACTATGTGCTTGGAGATCGAAGGTATGCTTCGATCTGTTGGGGATTTGGCGCTGGTCTTTATGATTAATGCCCTTTATCTGACTGGTCGCTCACAACTCCGGCGCCTCGATTAGGGTTTAGGGGTTTAGGGGTTTAGGATTTAGGGTTTAGGGGTTTAGGATTTAGGGTTTATAGGGGTTTGGGGTTTAGGGGTTTAGGATTTAGGGTTTAGGGGTTTGGGGTTTAGGTCAACACAAGCTGGCCCAGGAAGACCTGCACCATCAAGCAACAAGCCATGCAGCGAATCTCAACATCCCCAGACCCCCCCACCCTAAACCCTAAATCCTAAACCTCAAACCCTCAACCGAAAAGGAAGCCTGAAGCTGCAAACTGAATTTCTTTTGCAAAGCGCTAAACCAGTTCTAAACCCCGCAAACCATGAAGCAAGTTCTGCCCAAAGCTGAAATAACCCCTGTGACTAGCCTTCAAACTCTCAAACCATCGCTTATGTTTTGCGGGGTCCTTTGCAGATCAGATGTGTTTCAGGTCTGCATTCGGTGGGCACACGGTTGGGGTATGCATCGTCTTTGGGGTTGTCTTTGGGGTTTGAGTCGTATGGAGAGCGCATGTGATCCAGATTATAGCAGAAGAAATCCGACAACCACGCAACGGGATGCGGTGACCTTTATGCTTCGCTGAAAACATGGAGGCCGAAGTCGATCACGGAAACTACTACTATAGGGGCCTTTATAATTAGAATAGGGTTTTGGGCCCCATAATAAGGCCCCTACAGTAGCTTCAAGAGAGCAAGTAGCATGTGATAAGAGCACGGTGCCTGAATCTTCGAGACAAGCCTCCAAAGAGACCCTGACACCCTGATCCTCACAACCCCACCATATTAAGCCCTACATAAATACAGCCCTGAACCCAGCAGCCTCAGCCCCAAAAACGAAACCCCTAAGCCTGAGCCTCCAGATATCGTAACCCCTGTAGCGCTAAACTTTGCGATGCAGCTTTAATCAGCCCTTTCATTTTTATTAAAGCCCCAAAACCCTCAAGCCAAAACCCTAAGGTCCTCGGGTGGCCACTCGACGCTGGCATTTTCACCAGATCGGCCTGAAAAGCTGAACCGGAAGAGCCGCTCTACAGGGCCGAAGGTTTTGGACTACGGCTGATTACGAATGAAGATCGGCCAAAGTGTATATGCTGCGGTGTAACTAGATGTGGGGGAGGGGGGGAGTGCAAAGGCAGGCACTTCAGCACTCCATAGCTTCACACAGGTGCTGAGGTGATTGTGTCTGCATGTTGAAGCTTGACTTGCAAGATGATGCAAGCCCAGCATCAACAGAACCTGCGGGGATGTCAGGATTTCCTGCGTCCCTGGGCATTCTTACTTGGTGCGCAGATTTGTTGTTTGCTCCGCCTTTTTCCTAGGCCTCGCTGGCCTGTCCTGGATTTGGCCTCCTTGCGGCACAGCCTCCGCAAGGAGGGCAAGGCTGCCAGGACTACAACTTGGATTGAACATCCGGTTTAGGGTTTAGGGCTTTGCAGCCAAAGTTGCCTTCATTAACTTCACGTTGCTTCTGGCCTGCTCTCTGCACGGGCTTGACTTATACGAGGAGGGGCTGTGCAGTCATGTAAGGCAGATCTTGGCAGAAGGGCAGCTGGTTGAGGGCTGCAGGACTTCAGGATAGCTTCTGTGACTAAGAGTGAAGCAGTCGGCTCTCGCGTGGATCGTCGGACATCGGAGAGTAATGTCCTCAATCCCAAAGCCTCACATACAAGTCCAAAATAATCGAAACAGGATTGGGCACATATAGCACCTTGCTTGCGCAGAGCTTAGAAGGGGATGGGCTCAGCTATGTTCATGGGTAGTGTTCCCCAAGCCCAGGCCCAGATCCAGCGCTGCGTGTCAAGATCTGCAGCAACTAATGATTCTTGCCACTGCATAGTTAAGTGACAGCGATGAGGAAGTACGAGGATAGCAACTTTCGCTGGCCGTCACAAGACGGAAGCACAAGGACGACTACGAGCAGCGAGAGAATGCTGCTAACACAATTGTAGACCTGCTAGATCAGTCCCGCTGCAAGCGATGTTGAGTGTAGCACAGCTTACAGCTGCACGGCCAAACAGTGGCACCTGCATGAAGTAAATGAAAAACACACGGGCCAACTTAAATAAGCCTTTCTCAAGCAGCCTCTGTGTCTGGTCTCTGACCCCGAGGTTTGCAGCAGTTCGTAGTTTGTAGGGCAGGCTCAACTCCCAAACCCTGAACCCTAAAAACCATCTAACCCCTGAGCCCAAACACAAAAAAACACTTTTTGCCCTATATGCCCCGAAACCCTGGAGCCCCAAAAACTGCGAACTGAAACCCTGGAGCCCCAAAACCGCGAAGCTCCAAAACCGGGATTGGCAAGGATGCCTGGCAGTCGGTCGAGAGTCGGGTCAACCTCTGAGTCCCGGGTCGTTTCGGTTCGCATGTCGAGGGTTCAGGGGTCGGAGTAGGGTTTAGGGTTTAGGGTTTAGGGTTTAGGGGGTAGGATAGGTCATCAATTGGGATGGCAAATTCCGGACCATGGAGGTGAAAATGTCACCACAGCGGGTGCACACAGACAGGAGTAAAGCAAAAAGCGACGAATTCACTCAGAGGAGAAGCGTCATGATGATATTCGATACACAGTACTCATTAAGCAGTGCATAGGAGATCTTGTTTCGAGAGCGAGATCAGCATCAATCTGGGAGAAATTTAGGGTTGGGGTTTCGGTTTAGGGTTGGGGCTCAAGGTTTTGGAGCTGGTAGAGCTTACGATGGTTGGCACGCGACAGTGCTCAATTGGCTCCTAACACGCTAAGCCGGTACGGTCGGTATCGAGGGCGTATACTTCGGATGCATGCCTTCTCTAACTATGCTTGGAGAAAGGTTCTCTATGTGGCTGCGGATTCAAGATGCATGGCTTAGATCAGGTTTTTGAATCACTAGGCTCTACTGCACCGCTCAGAAGCGCTCCATCCACAGCATGTAACGTACCGGAATCTTAGATGCGGCCTTCAAGACGACCCGCCCGGAAGATAAAACTTCCGAGGCCGGAAACTCCAGCACCCCCCCCCCCCAACTACCCTCTAGTATAGCCTAAATACCAACTGTTAAGGACAATCACGGCTCTATTAACGGATACTTGGGGGTGCTCGCTTACCCTGCATCTTACGTCGCCATCGCCAGAAGTGAAACACATAAAGCCTTCCTTCCACTCACAAAGCCACAAACGTGTAAAGCCTAGACCAGTCTCCACCTTGCCTTCAGATCCGTCTTCAGCTGCGACAGGCGATTATCCTGCAACTGGGACTGCCCAGAGCTTTTGACCCTAAACCCCTTTTGCAGCAGGCCTCGTTGTCCAGCTGCCCTAAACTCTGAATCCATATCGAATGAACGCTGTACAGTAGTGAATGTTCATTCCTGAATCGGAATCTCGACCGACCCCTCGTCCCACTGCCCACGACCCCCAAAACACCATCACTTGCATCCACACCTTCACACGAGAACCTACAGAACAACGGGCAGCATGCAAGGCCCTCCAGCTGGCCATACGGACCAATCTTCGTGTAGCGAAAGGGCACAGCGGGTGAGCAAGCGAAGCAAACACTGCAAAGAACCGTCAGGTAATGATTGTGTTCTGATTCTAATCGTTCTGGAGTGAAAGACATGTTTAAACATAGCGGTCCAGCCTCGTCGGTGTTACAGCTAAATTCTGGTCGACATTATAAAACCAAGTCAAGGTGAGAAGCCCCAACCGCGACGTCTCTATGAGACCGACAGCGATAACAACTCAACATCTGCTCCCCCAACTGCCGATAAAGGAGCAAAGTTCAAAAGCTTCGTGTTGGGCCAGTGATGGCTGATCATGATGAAATCGCTCGAAACGAGGGAAATGCAAGACTCGTGGTCTCGCGTTCTGGATGTAGCATATTTCAGTATAATCCTGTCCTGAATCCGTCGCAGCTTTCCCAACTCCGTCTTTGTCCTTTGCTGCATTTTCTTCAGCTCTTCCACCTCAGGATACTTATCTGTCGCGCTCTTGGGAGTGTTTCTAGGTCTAACATTCCCGCAGTAGCTACTATCCCCCGGCAACAAGCTGGAACCCAGCGGCCGGCAGAAAACAAAACCCTCAACCGCCTTCTCCTTATGAGCTGTTGCAGGGTGAGCATGCGCCATCTTAAAAACAAGGTGTGCAGGGCTTGACTTTCGAAAGTCGCATCCCGAAACTGGGGCCTGGGGCTGCGTTAATATAGGAGCCTTCACAAGAATGATAATGGGGTTGTGGGGCACGTTATAGTAGAATTAGAACAAGGAATTTGAGGAAGATGTTCGGTAATTATTCCGATCCCTAAATACACAAGCTTTTCCAGGGCGGAGCCAGTTGGATGGACCAACTCCAGAGATGTGAGTGCTGAAGCTTCAAGCATCGGAGATCGGTCTCTGGGCCTTGTGCACCGAGAAGCGCATGAGGCTCACATTGATACATCAACATTCCTCAACCCCAACTCTATACATGTCACGAATTCTAAACATACACCGAATCCGGAGCCATGCTGCGAAGCTTCAAGCTCCCGATACCACAATTTCGGACCCATAACGCTTAAACCTAAACTCAAGACCCAACCTCCCTAAGCTCTAACCGAATAACAGTAAATTTCCCTATCCACGCTACGCCATAACCCTGCACTCACGACCCTAAACGGGGTATCATCAAGCTTCACCTGAAGAATCGATAAGAAACCTCTGTGGTCTGTGTGGAAATGGTTTTGGGTTTAGGGGTTTACATAAGGGTTTAGGGTTTATGGTGTCGGGTAGCAGGTGACAGGTATGATGATACGTGGACTTACGCAATCTTTTCGGGGACCCTCTCGGCGACACCATTCAACGACAGAAATGTCCAATTCGACGAGTTGCTGCGCGAATCCGATCCGACTCGTTCTTGGCTGTTGAAATCTCCTGTCAGCAGAATTCGCCACACTGACACTCACCCGGGTATACTGAAGCGATCCCCTATATCAATATCAACAAACGCTTCCAGGGGCAAGCCCGTGACAGGACCCGTCACGCCTGAAAAACACACCTTTGTTTTGAGTCTAAACTTCACTGAACCGCCGATCCCGAAGCCCGAACTCTCTAAACAAACGCTACTTCTCTGCCCTTTCAGACCCTGTTGAGCCAAGGTCCTGCTGTAAGGCACGCGCCGTACCAGGCCTGAAAGGACCCAACTTGCATCGCCTCGGGGTGCTGATTCGGGCTGTTAATTTTGGCTCCCGCATGGCGAGTCTCGCGACTGCGTGGCAGGTAATATAGGGGCCTTAATAATGAGACTGGGGTTTTGGGGACCATTATGCTATAATTATGATAAGGAACCCCAAAAATACTATTGGTAATTACTAAGGCTCCTATGTTAGGGGTTTACGCTCTCGCAACTCGGACAGGTTTCGGGCTTAGGGTTTACGCTCTCAAAACTCGGACTCCGCCAGACGGGGTCGCTCGGTTCCGAACTGCTTTGATTCAGGGTTTCGGGGTTGCAGCTCTAGGGTTTAAGGCGCTGAGCGCGCTTTTCGGGGTTCATGGTAGCTGGTTCAGGATTCAGAAATTAGCAAGGGTCTGGGATCTCAGTGAAGGAGGGTTAAGGAGATCTAGAAATTCGCAGTTAAGGCGGAAATCTTTGCGTCTGGGATCGGTGCTTCGGGCTGAAAATTTTGGGAGCTTCCGAAAATAGGCCACCCTAATGCAGTACCCTAAATAGTAGGATCCTCATAATAAGGACCCCAAAATAAGGCACCCCTAGTTCTCAGAAACTTGCGTTTGGGGAGCTAGAGGGAGCGTGCGGCTTTCTTAGATGTAAAGAATCTCCAAAGATTAAGAACGTATTTCTAAGTTCCCATGAGTCAAGTTTTGTAGTTCTGTACTGGTTCTACTGACTGTGTCCGTCTTCTTGAGACATCTGCACCCGAACACTAATGTGAAACACCCCAGTCCTAAGCCCCATCCCTTCATGCCGTGGTTGCCACGGCTGACATCAATGGAACCAATTGAAGTTACACTCTGAACCATCTGAGGGCCCGGATAAACGTGACGCAACCACGGTATAAGCCACACCTACAATAGATGTGGGCTGAGACAACTACGGGAGCAATACTAGCCGCCCTGCAGGTCTGTCAGTCACACCTCCACTTCCAGCAACTCAGTCCAGAGCCGTAAACCCGGGGTTTAGAACTTAAAGTGTTTAACTGTGCATCCGTAAGCGCCGATCTTCAAGTCAAAAGGCTGGATGTAGTCATCCAATGCCAAGAGGTCGGACGATTCTAAATCGCGGATACCTAGCAAGAGTGGTTCTCAGTGAAAGGCACTCACCATTAAATTATAGCAGTAGCAGTAACTGAATGCAGAACAAGAAGTTCATGCCTGATGATGGTTCCTTCAGACTTGAACAGCATGTAATCCACCGGCGAGGCTGTCAAGGTCTGGGGGCTTCAATTTCTGACAGCAAGCTGCGTCTAAGTTCAGGAAAGTTTGCTGAGGTGGTCAAAAAAACAGTTCGAACGGATTTAACTTCTTTGCAGAGCCTTTGTGTAGCCTAGGAATGCTGGCTTTCTGTCTATCTGACTGTCTTCTACCTGATGAAGTTTTGGAACGGGAACCATTATCCCTAAGACGATTGCGCTTGGGATTCGTATTGGGTCGCTATTTCGACGTTGCAGTTTGGGGCAGGGGGTGGGATAACCTAATGAACTTAAGTCACTGCTAAAGAGTGTTCTCTGGATTTCCTGATTCGTCGTAGGTACTTCAACTTCCATTACGATCAGCCAAGACTACTCCCAAATCCTAAACTGCACGTATGTATGTATGCATGTATGTGTACAGCTAGATAGGTACATATGCATACATGTATATGAATGTGCAAATGTGCACGTACATGTATATGCCCATGTATATGTACACGTATATGCATATGTATATGCATTTAGGTGTATGTATATCTATATGGATGTGTGTGCATGCGTATGTACATATGTAGAAGAAGATGAACTTGAATATGTTACTGTATCTGTATATCTTTAAGCATATGTACATGCACATGTATATTGCATAAGCACATGTATATCTATGTTCATGTGTATTTGTGTGGTTGTATGTGTATGAGTATATGCATGTGTATGTGATTAGGTATATGCCTATGCATGTGTATGTGTATATGTACATGTATTTGTTTATGAGCATGTACATGTACATGAATATGCAAATGCACGTGTATGTATGCATGCCTGTCTGCATGTATGTACGTGTGTGTAAGCTTTAGGACTTCTCTGTTTCTACAAATAAACACCTACATATCCATGTATATGTATATATATATATACATATAGAGGGAGAGATAAGGTTTTTCAGGGTAGGACTCTTAAGAACAGGTCCAACATCCCTAGACACTTATCGAGGCACCGCTGCGTAGACCCCTTTAGAGTTGCCCCAAACCCTAAACCCTAGAAGGGATGCTGTAGGGGCCTTCATAGTTAGAAAAGGATTTTGGGGCCGATTATACTATAGCTACAACAAGGAATCCCCAAAATAGTATAGGTAAGTAATGAATGAGGCTCCTATGTTAAACAGCTCCATGAAGTATGATTTTGAGCCTTCCCCTGGCCGGCCATCGACGATGAGCCTCAAGTCGGCAAAGGTATGGCTGAGGGCTTAAGTTAACATGATCAGCATTTCGAGTTCACAAGGTTCTTACAGGGCCTACTTGGGCTTAGGGTTTAGGGGTTTAGGCTTTAGTGGTGTAGGAGAAAGGAAGTGGAGAGTGGTCGGGTTCGCAAGAGCAGCCACCCTAGTCACAGTCATCGGAAGAGGTGGCCTTGGCAGGAAATGTTTTATGAGCACAAGCTGACTCAATAAGAGCATCCCGCCTACACCCTGCCTGCCCGTGGGAGGAGTTACGGATTGCCGGATTTTGAGATGTTTTGGGGTTTTGGCTGCTGCGGATGTACCCTGTAGCACGGACGAGTCGCTTCATCGCGAGGAACTTGCCGTCAAGGAGGAAATGCGGCCCAGGCTTCCTCGCAGCGACGAGTGAGTTGCAGGCTAGTTTAGGGTTTCGGCGCTCAGCTGGGGTCTCGACACGTCTCAAATTTCGTGCAGCCGGGACGACTTTACAGCTTCTCGTTGCAGGGTGCAGAATGACATTCCCGTGGACAGGAACTGCGCAAACAGATAAGACAGCCTTGGCACAACGGCGACAATCAGCAAAACCGACACCCTAAATTCTGCTCCAAGACTGAAGATAGAAAGCTCCATGCGACAGCGATGTGGGGTGTGATCGCAGAAAGCTCTACCTCTAAACTCTAAACCTCTTTCAAGCCGAGAGTCGAGCAGTCGACGCGCAGCTTAAACGGCGGGTACGGCAGCAACCTGACCATCTGAGTGTTCAGAGCTTAAGTTTTGGGGCACACTTACTTCCGATGCAAGGAGCCTCGACATGTTATTGCGGCAGCAAGCATTTCCAAGTTCAACATGTATTTACCCTTTCTGAAACAGCTTGTGAATAGAACACTTTGAGCTCCAAACCTCTTGTCATACTTGTAGTTCTCTTCACCTTGGGCCCTGAAACCCTTCGTTCAGGTACGGGGTCTCGGATGCCCCCTCCCATCCCCATGCCTGATGGGAAAGCCGGATAGTGGACACAGTAGCTGCTCCTGGAGTTTGGTCCACCATCCTTAGGGAGTGGCAGCATGGCAAGAAGTGCAAAAAAATCACACAGACGCGCACAAACACAGAACCAAATGTATATATATATATATATATATATATATGGACATATGTAGATATATGTATATACATATGTCAATATAGTGTGTCTACTCTCCGAAAAAGTTTATATGTAAATACACACACACACACACACGCGTACAGCAAGGCACTGAATAGCACTATCTTTACGAGGACAACAGATCGCGGCCTCGACGTAGTCGTTCACAGTCATTCTGCAGCGAACACATCAACAGGATGACGGCATCTGTCAAGATGATCGTAAACAAGCATACTCAAGTTGCAAAGTGTAAAGTCGGCATGTCGGACTTGCAACAAAACCAGCTGTGAGTCATAATGCAGGAATAAGCGCAGGTTCAGCATTTGGACTCTCGCAACTCGGACTAGGGTTTAGAGTCAGTTAACGTATAGAACAACCGGAGATGACTTTGATCACAGCACCGGCATCGGAAAAGCAAAGCTTCAGTGTAGTAGCATCGTGGAAGAGCCGTAAGTCAAGTGGTTATTCGAGTAACGGCGCAAGCATAAGCAGCTGAAATGCAACGATAACGGGGAACTGACAAAATTGAAGGCAGTAAACATCACTATCGCACAAATGCAGCAGGAGTCGAACGAGCGTGTAGGACAGTCGTCATGAAAGTAGCCATAGCTATGGCAGAAGCGCTTTGCCAAGGTCTGCCAACGGCATTCGGAAAATGGCAACAAAAACATAATGGATCCATCATACTGACAGTTGTGAAGCTATGGCAAACATGTGGCAGCAGAGCCGTAGCCCTCGTAACGAAATTACCAGTGCCATTCCAACTATCAGAGAGACGCCTCTCGCCTCTCGCAAGAGCGATGCTCGGGACTGGACGCGCAGCATGATAAGAAATGACGCAGAGACAGCAGCAGCCGCCAGAATACATGAACCAGCTTGGAAAAAGAGAAGCCGTAACCACAAACAGAGACCGTTAGCACCGTAACAGCTTGCAACGGTCCGGCGCAACAGGCGCTAATCCTACAACTGATCCAACACGCTGCGCCTTAAAACCTTGGTTCAGCTACCATTAGACTAGAATGCCGGAAACATGCAAGGCCAGCATGTTTTGTGAAAGGAGCAGCCTTCACCCTAAATTCGAAAGCTCGATTCTGAACGGACACACCGTATCCCACAACCTCTGGGCCTAAACCACAAAACGAAAATCCAGATTCCACATCCTACTATCGGTAACATCAAACCTCCAGTGCCCAGAATCTCGTATCAGCATGCTGTCGGCCCCTGCCGGATGACTCCTGACACTTGGCTCTGCGACTTCAGAGGTATGTGAGGAGTTCAGCCGAGCAAGATATGTCTTGAAAGAATGCCTTTTAGTGTATAGCGTGTAGCTTTACAAGTGGCGGTTGAAATGGTTGGCCTCAGATTCCCCTAACATGACCGCGCGACGGGTGGTATGTTAAAGAGTTGGACTGCGAGAGAGGTTATCTTCCACCGGTTGGGGACTGGCATAATCGACACATGTGTATACGTATACATAAGCATCTACACACACATGTACATAACAAAGAACTATGTGCATATGAGAGCATGTATGCATGTATGTATGTATGTATGTATGTATGTATGTATGTATGTATGTGTGTGTAATATCCGTGCCTACACACAAAACATATATACATATATATATATATATATATATATATGTATATACATACATATATACATACATATGTATATAGCACATATATAGTAGATACACGCATACATACATGCATACATAACCATGCATATATACATACATACTTACATACCTACAAACATACGAAACGTTCATACATGCGTACATGCATACATGCATGAAACACATACAGTACATACATGAATAAGAATAGATAAACATACAATGATAAATACCGATACACGTATGTGTATATATATAACTATATGCAATACACATCGACATGTACATGTGCATATACTTGCACTATGTATGCATGCATGCATGTATGTTTGTAAGCAAGACCAAAGTAAACACAAATATACGACCTGTATCTGCATGTACATCTTTACACACGCGGCTACACACTTATGTGCGTATGCGTACATGCACATGTACGTGTATATATATATATATATATATATATATACACATATATATATATATGTATGTATATGTATAAATGTATAAATGTATCAGGTCCGTTGAATAGGTAGCTATGCACACATGTGTCCACATTTGTATGCATGTATAATGTCAACATGTATGTCCATACACGTTTCTATATGCATATGCATACCTACAAACAGTTCAACATAATGACAAACTAACAATAACTAACATCGTGCAAATGCATAGATGTTTGTATGCATCGTTATATCGTTCTCTCAGTCTCTCTCTCTCTCTCTCCATCTCTCTCGCTGAAACCTTAAACCCTCTCTCGCTCTTTCCTCTGATCTGGTATCCTCCTCTGCCATCAGCCGAGGCTTCGTCCACTTGGGGGCCTTCAGGCCACCTTTGCGTGGCCGGCCGCAGTCCGGAGTCGCCACGGGAAGTTTCTGAAGCCTCTTTGGTTAAGGGCTGTTAAGGGCTCAGGGTTTAGGGGTTTAGGGTTTAAAGGCTTAGGGTTTGGGGTTTAGGCTTAGGGGTTTAGGGTTTAGTAAGGTTTATACGGGTTTAGGGTTTAGGGGTGGGGCATTGTTGAGGTTATTTGGAGATAAGGTTGCGGGTTTGTTGAGGTTTGTTGCTGCGTTAGGCGAGCTGCATGGAAGCGGACAGCCTACAGATGGTTGGGGGACGAAAGCTCTTAATCCTTTCGTGGCTTTGCTTACGTGCTGGGTCCGCAGTTCTCGATGCACATATTGCTTGGAGCCACTCCCCCTCAGGGGGCCATGACGTTATGTCCACCCGGGCATCTGCTAAGCAGAGCTGTGGGATTGGCCTTTCCGAGATGTGGACAAAGACATACCTCAAAATTCGAAGTTCAACTGAATGCTTTGCTGGGGCCCTGAACCCTGGATGCATGACGGCTCATGAGCCAGGCTTTTAAAGAAAATTCTGCAGCAATACCCGTCCTCTCCGGGCATCTGCCTGACCCTCTCAACTTAAACCCTTCACCCCGGACGCCCTGAATCCCTAGACCCCAAAACTCTTTCACCACGCCTGAATTATCATCGAAGCCAGAGGCTCAAGCCAACGAGCCCAAGACCCCCCGACACCCGAAACCCTGAAACCTAAACTTTAAAGCCCGAAAGGCACAAGCCCCAACCTTCCAAAACCCCAAAAGGTAAAGATTAAACCATTTTTTGCCACTGGACTCAATCTCAAGTCTAGCCAGTCTACGACCCACAATCGTCTACCCAAAACGCTGATTATCTAAAACCCGGTAACCCACCGCAGAGGCCGCGGCTCGCTCGAGACCGTCATGCCGAGGCCACCAGGCAGCAACATAGGGAGTTCGTTGGCACCCTAAGTTCGAGTCTATTCCGTGAAAGCTTAGGGTTTAGGGGTTTAGGGTTCTGTGAAGGTTCTGTGAGGTTTTGTAAGGGTTAGGGATTCGGGGTTGACGGTTCGATAAGTCCAAATTTTCAATTTTCAACCCTCCAATCCAATTTAGGACTTGTGGGTCCGAAGACCATACTTAACGATGCTTAAAGTTGCAGGGCTCAGGGGTTTCAAAGTGAGCTCATTGTTAGCGCTAGAGCAGCCTCAGCCTGCAGGGGCAGGAGGGCAAGCAGGGCTTCAGCACTTTGCAGCTTGAGGGTGAAGGGTTCATGCTTTTCGGGCGTAGGGCTTTGTGGAGAAATTTGGGATATGGTGCCTATAGGGTTTTGGGGTTTGGGGTTTAAGGATCGAAAGATGGACTGGCCACGTTCAGTCGGGGTTGTGGTATATTTGCGAGGGTCAGATAAAGGGACCCCGCAATGCATAGAGCCAAAAAATGTGCCAACACGGTCGCACGATTGTTGCGGTGACCATATACGCCGCCTTATTGTAACGAATGTTAAAGCGTCATCCACATGATTGAATCCCCACAATCGAGCGTCTACATACCATGCACTTCGTCGAATTCAGATTTGTGAGTGGGGTTTCAGAAAAGACCGGAACATCCCGCGAACGATATTGAAGGGTCGGATCCTCATCACAAGGAAGGTCTGCCCAGTCAAATGCTAGTAATGTCGGGGCCTTGATATTTAGAACAGGGTTTTGGGGCCCATTATGCTTTAATTTCAACCTTTTACTAAGGAGCCCTCACAATAGTATTGGAGATGATTAAGGCCGCTATAGTAGCCACAAAAACGACAAATCATGCCTTGCCGGTCAAGGGGTCGGAACGTTGAAGCCCGGGCGGAGGTGCTGCCACGGACAGATACAGTGGCCTGGGGTTGAGTGGACGAAGAACAGCTGCGAGGCATGATGCTTCTCCTCTCCTCCTCCTCCTCCTCCTCCTCCTCCTCCCTTTCCCTTTCGCGAAAGCAGTAGCGCAGTAACCACAATAGCTACCACAATATCAAGAGCAACTAGCACAGGTGCAACAACAGCTGTAACAACAGCAGCAACGGCAGCAGCAACAACAGCATCAGCATCAGCAGCAGATAATTAAAATGATATTCGCAATCCCTGCAGTACTAGGGGTCGTCGTCGTCATCGTGGTAGACATTAGTAGAAGTATTACCAATAGCAGCAGGATCTAGCGAGATAAACTTGCAAACTGAATTCCTAGTGGACCTTCCACCCCTGTACATTTCGGTGTGGGGCTTGACGGGACGGGCCAGGCTTTCGACTTAGGGTTTAGTTTATATAGTAGTTTGAGATTCAGGGGTTCTGAGGATCTAGGGTACAAGTATGTGACAGAATGCTAGTACTTCGGCCCATGAACTGCTGGTCAAAAACAGAGAAGGTAAACCTTGCCGAGACACTCTATGTCTGCACCGCCACGTGGAAGACAGGGTCCAACAGCCATGACGAGTAACTCCCTGAAAGTAATATATAGTCTACTTGCGCTGTGGCCGAGAAGCAGCAGTGAAACAGCCACAAGGGCTTAGGGTTGGGGGAAAGGTTTGGGGGCTTGAGGTTTGCGGTCAACGGGCCCAATGCAAGAACACGTCCGATACCTGATGTCAAACCACTGTCAAACCCGCCACGAAACACAGCAAATTGAAACATCTCCGCATACATGCACGCCTGCAACTCACAGTTCCCAATGACGATGCGGCTACGCGGCTGTACTCTGTGCGAGCACTACATGGCACAAATTCTCAGCATTCATCCAGGACTCAGACCCCACAGATCTCCCGTGAGCCCTGAATCTACTTTCGGAGTCACAGGGCCTAAAGCACCAAAATTCGCGGCCGATTTTTTGTCACTTGCACGATGGGGACCGGGTAATGAGACTCATGTTATATGTTTGGAACCACTCTGTCACACCTGCATAGGTGTTGTTGTACGGCTCGTGATGCTGCTCGGAAATTGGCATGTTGTACTGCACCATCGACACATCCGGCCAGATATCACAGTTCATCATGGAATTCAGAGCGAACTGACGCAGGTAAACGCGCTTTACCCGTTTGCTCATAATCGCTGCTGCATTCGACAGGGTGGAGAAGGAAAGGACCAGGTTCCTCGCTCGGGCCAATGTGCAGAAATCTTCCGCCAACGAGTTTGTCTGAAGCGTGATCTTGACGTTGAGACCCGTTCGCTCTCGAAAGTTCTCAAACCAGGGGACGCAGGCATGCCGTCTGTCAGGGGAAGTTACAATCAGCACTTGCGTAAACCCTTCCTCGCGAATGATTTTCTCATACATGGTACACGGAGGGTTGGCCCAAAGCCAGTGGTGTGCGCCAGCTTCCATGTTGACAGGCTTCTTGGGCATCAGTTCGAACTCACCCATGTTCCAAAGGTCGTTCCCACGCAAGTGGACTGTCAACTGCTGATCCGTGCCGGGATCCTGATGCATGAGACTCTACGATCTATACCGCGGTCGATTCAGGACCTCGCTTCCGGCTTCTACCGGATGTTAGGACATCAGGAATACTTCAAGCTATTGCGAGTGCTCTGACATTCCTTTTCACTGCAGAGCTTCAGCCCCAAACCTGCCTGAACAGTCACAACCCAGCTCGCGACTGAACCCCTGCGAGCCCAATAGCTGAATTTCAGAACGCAATTTCTCCAACTTAACTGCAAGACCTTCAACAAATACTGGAAGAGCGCACAGTCGAAGGGAACGCCCTATAACTTCGAAACGGAACCTATGCAGCCGCCGACAACGTTTCTCGTCGTTTGCTCTTCTCATGCAGGGAGGGGGTTGGGCTTGCAAAACCAAAGAAGCCAAGAGACTCCAGAGCAGCATCATCAAGGAACATGCTCGAAGTCATAGCTTTACAGACCTAGAGTTGAATCGAAGGTAGGTTTCATACTCAAGCGGTGTTCGGAAGCTTGTGGAACCGCGGTAAGCCTGTACACCCTAACACCCTTGTTGCAACTGGCCTGCAGCGACTCCGCCCCTTTTTTGAAACACCCCTAAACCCCCAAATCCCGAAACCCTGAATCCCTAAACCCTGAACCCCTAAACCCTACCGTAAACCTCTACAAACCCCCCTCATCCCTAAACCCCACAATCCTAAAGTCGTTACAAACCCCAAGAGTGGGCTCCTCGTCCGGACGTTCCAGGCAAGCTTTGACCTGGCGTGGATCCGAAAAACTAGGGTAAGGCCTGGTATACAGGGCTTAGGCTGAGGGGTTACAGGGCTTGTAGGGTTGAAGGGATGCTGGGGTTTTATTGGGTTCCGGCTGAAATCTAGGGCTTATAGGGTAGGATCCATACAAGCTACACACCCTTTGCGGATGTAGAGGGCTCAGAATTTAGGGATGCAGCTGCAGAGGTCAGGGCTTTGAGTCTCGTTGATATGACAAGGCCACCATCTTGAGGTACTCCGAGCGAGAGGCGTCAAAACAGACTTGCGACGGGCTGCCAGGGGATAAGGGTTGCAGGTGCTCGGATATGGGCCAGAGTTTACATCTTGACGCAGTGACGGGCTCGACTACTCAGACGCACTCTGGCCAGTCCCTTATAAGGAAAAAGGCCTGCGAGATGTCCTCCATGAAGCGTACCTTGGGGGAGAATGCCTGTATAGCCCCTAATTCTATGCTTGTATTCATAATGTAAACCCCCAAGCATAAAGCCGATTAGTCAGAGCCTTACAGAAAACCACCTCCCGGAATTCTGGACACATGGCCCTCAACGCGCCATATGAGCCCCGAAGGCGCACCTCTGGCTTGATGAGTGGCCAGATGTACTGCAGAGCCAGCTCATGGTACTCCTGGAAATTGATGCGAGCAGTTCGTTC
Organism: Symbiodinium sp. CCMP2592; assembly: GCA_905221615.1. Classification (NCBI taxonomy): domain Eukaryota; class Dinophyceae; order Suessiales; family Symbiodiniaceae; genus Symbiodinium; species Symbiodinium sp. CCMP2592. The sequence goes on along the minus strand of CAJNDT010006202.1, from coordinate 990,586 downwards.
CAGACATACCATGGAACCCTGAAGCCGCAAACCTTATCTGTTTGGGAGGGGGGTTACAGGCCCTAAAGTGCACAAATCCCCACATTGAGGGCGTTCGGCTTCTCCTTGGCCGTCACCTTGTCACACCGGGTCGTCCAAAAGCCTCCGGCGTAGGTGTTCCTAGGATGCGAAGAAATTTCGGCGTAGGAGCTACGGATGTGCCGTCCCTGCCTGTCCTGAGTTTGACACGTTCTATTTGGAAGTCACAGCCGAGCTCAAACGCGGACGCAACTGTTACGCTGGATCCCTGTCACGAGGAAGCGTTTATCTTGCGAACAGTGATGAACAGTGTTTTGATGCATGTCTGCGTGCACCTAAGCTTCTAGTAACTCTAGTATGTTGACTAGCAGTGGACCGCTAAACCATATATACACTGACTGGAGCATCTGCCGTCACCATTCGGTGCGGCTTGTGATCGGTCAGGAAAACGTGCGAAATGCTGTGTCGATATGTACTACATGAAATCTGACTGCACCTATGCACACATGTCACATGCACGCAGCGTACATCCAGACATGCGTGCAAGATATACATGCGTGGACAAGTAAGTGAGACGTTGCATAGGAATCAGCCAGCCTGGCAGACGAACGGCGTAGATGGTTTATCAGTCAACCAATCACCAACCAGTCAGTGTACCTACTGACCTGCCCACCTACCTATCTATGAACCTATCTCTGAATAGACGTCTCTGAAGATCGATCTATCTATCTACCAATCTGCCTGTCTAACCGTCTGTCCTTGCAGAGGTATCATTCTATCTTTCTTTCCTGGCTATCTGCCTGTCCATCTATCGATCCGTCCATGCACCTGCTCCTTACTTAGCTTGACTTGTCTGATCTTGTCTTAGTGTCTTATCATATGATCCTACCTATCTACTCATAAGTCTGCTCGTACTCGCTATGCCCAGGTAAACAGATAGATAAATAGACAGACAGCTGGATACACAGACAGAGATATCTGTACGAATAGATGGGGAGATAGATAGACAGTATGTCCAGGTAGACAGAAGTTAGACAGAAAGAAAGGTAGATGATTGGAGACAGATATACGGATAGATAGACCGACAGGTAGACAAAGGTTCAAATAGACGCCATATATATATATATATATATATATATTATATAATAATAACAATAATAAATACAGTAATAATAATAACAATAGCAATACTAATAATAGAGAAGGAGCGAGCAAAACAAAAGGAAAGACATTCAGACAAGCAAGAGAGAGCGAGAAAGAACCTTGCAAAGCAAGAAGTGCATATTTCGCCGAGCCCGAACTTGCTCGCGTCAAAGCATGGCATGATTTCGGAATTGAGTCGAAAGACGGTTCCTTCTTCATCCGGGAGCCGCTCGCAGCCTGCAGGCATTCCTTCGGGATGGTGCGTGGCCCCTTGGCAAAGGACGAGGTCAGTGCTCAAGCTCAAGGTTCCCAAAGCGTTCGACTCTTCGAATCATGGGTCAAAGTTACACTTGAGGGGGTTGAGCCTCTCAACTCGAACTTCTGTCGGAGAGCCACAGGGGCCGTCATGTAACGCAACTAACCAAGAATCAATCCCCTCTGATATCATAGTTTCACCTTCGTCTGAACTTGGGCATCTCCTTTTATGCTGACAGTGTGGAGGGGCCTTGATAATTAGACTAGGGTTTGGGTAAATTATACTGTATCTGTCATCAAGAACCCCCCCAAACCCTGTTCTTATTATTCCCTGTTCTGATTATTTCTGATCATTAAGGCCCCTACATTAGTCATTAGTTGAACGTCTGCACAAAGTGGAGCGACCTGAACCATGAAGCTCGGGTCATGCGAGCGTAGGAGCCCTATAAGGAAGCCCTTAAGGGGAAACCCTAAGCCCCGCTCTGCCTCGCTGGCGCCTGGGAGGGGCATCGTCAGGTTCTTGAGGACGAAGATCTGGGGCAGCTGGCCTCCTGCAGTAGAGGCATACCGGAAGATGTGTATGTACTATAGGGGCCTTAGCAGAGGCATACTAGTACCGGAAGATATGTATGTACTATAGGGGCCTTAATAATTAGAATAGGGTTTTGGGGGCCATTCGACTATAGTTGGAGTGAGGAGCCCCCCCACAAATAGTGTTGGTAATTATTTAGACCCCTGAACTATGTAATCAGATTTTGCAAATTTGAACTGGGTCATATTGGGGATCTACAGGGTTGTTGCATCTTGTAGCCTCCGGAGATGACAAAACGAGGGACTCCACAATCGTCGTGCAGGTTCTCTCGTTTCAATTCAAAGGGCGCATCTTAACGAACGTTTTAGGGAAACACCCAACGAGAGTCTGAATGCAAGGGGGGCGCGCATGCGCGTGCGCGCACGCCTTTGAGCCCTGCAACGAGACTGCAGTAAACAAATCCGAGAACAAACTATGCAAGATAGGAAGTAAGCCACACAGCCACAATGGCAACACCGATAGCAGCAGCATAAAATAAAGCCGGGCGATGTTCTGAACCACGGCTAATGCGGCTAATCGTCAACAATGGAAAAACATTCAGTGGCCATGACAATCATGTTTCTCTTGGCATTCATATCAGTTTCCAATAGTAACCCCGCACCCTGAGAGATGTCTCGGCACATGTACTCTCATGAAAATGCAAGCGCCCTGCCTGATGCCACAAGGTTGACTAAGTCGGCATGCATTCCTCAGTCTGCGCTAGCACTCGGGCCAACTATGAACCGATATTTTCGGAATTTTAAAACTCGGACTTGCTTTGAATTGAAAGGTCAAGACCCTAGGAATTGACAAAGTACCGCATTGCTTCGTCGTTTCGCAGAACGCGCATGTTGGGGTACTCGGCAACCAAGGGTCGGGCATATCCCTCTGCGCAGCCACTCTCCCTAGGTTAGGGATGTTCGATGCTAGATGCTAGATGAGGCGAAGGCGCTGCCTGAACGAAGAATCGTACGAAGCAGCCCCGATGCTGCAAGCGAACATCAAAAATAAAAACAACAGTCAAACAACTCAAAAAGAAGTGTGCATACTCCGTCTAGTTCTATATGATTATAGACCATCGAAGGTCAAGCAAGTTTCGGTGAGGATTCGAGGGTCGAAATGACAGCTACGCAGACTTTTGTGGCAAGTGCACCAGAAGTTGTAAACTGTCGTCAGCTATCCACATGGAAAAGAGTGTTTTGGCCTCCTACTTCGCAAGGACGAGCCCGCATGGCAGGGAGACTGCAAGAGCCAGGGTCCACGGCTCAAGGGTGTCGGGAACAAAGGGTCCCAGACACCTTTATCGACCTCGAGGCTTCGGGCTAGGAAACAGGGAACCCCCTTTTAACCTCTAAAAACGTAAGCGCGAATGATATGTCTATCCCATTCAAATATATAACTTGGTTAAGATTCCGAATCACAGGGGCTTCCACTGCGTGCCAGGGAGCGCAGGGCAAATGCCAAGCCATGCAGCAACTGGCCGATGTTGTTTCCCAAACGGCCGTTGCCTGCAGGGCGAAGGCTTCTTGAGCTGTACTTGAGGTCATCATTAACGTGGTCACCCACCCCTCCAAGACTCCGCGCAGCCACACGAGATTAAAACCATGCTTCAAAGCCGAGGTTTGGGGGGGGCTATCACTGCAAACCCGGCTTAAAAGCTGTATCAGAGTTCGCTGTTCTCTATTGACAACATATCTGAACCTGTAGCAATTAGTAAGTAACGAGATACTGGAGGTGCTTCTCCAAAGGCTCCCCAAGTCCCAGAAGCCTTAAACACCCATTGCGAGACCCTCAAAGCCTCTCGATGTTCGCTTTACCATCCCTTTATGTCCTCTGGCGCAAACCGACCACAAAGGCCGGTCTGGAGGCTTATGATGGGGGGCTAGTATACTGGCAGCATGGCTTTGCGAAGTTCTCGGCTGAAGATTGATGTGCAGTACCGTCATTGCCAAAATGCTGTATGATTGATCTGTTGTCAGAGATTGGATGGGTTGCAACCGAGGCACCACCTGCAAAGACCTTGACGATAATGGCCTCTGACGTAGCTGCCAAGGGCATACTCGAAGGTATGCCGGGTGTGGTCGTGGCAGTGGTCGTGCGCAAATCGAAAGAAATTCCGACAGTACCACTAGGTGCAGGGGCTGCAGATGTCTGGAAAGCTGGGCAGGGTGCAGCGACCTGCTCGCAGGGCGAGCACGGCTGCTGCACGCAGGGCGCACAAATGTCCGGCAGCTTTATGGTGGACAGTGACGGCACAAAGCTCGCATTGAGGGTGGTTGAAGAAAGACCACAGGCGTATCCAGCACTGAAGGTAGCTGCGCTCAAAACGAGCTGTCCCAAGCCAAGCCTGCAGCAAGATCCTCAGAGTTCGAGACTGCATGCTTTTTTGCCAGTCCCACAAAATGACCAACTAAATGAAAGCGCTCCTTTCCAGTCCCAAATCTATCAATTAAGTGAAAGCGCGAAATTCAGCATTTCTGTGAAACCGGTCGATGATTTATGTTCGTGGTAAGCATGCCACCATCCACTGGTGGCTTGAAGCAGAAGCTTGCAGGGTTCAGGCTTGACAGGGTCATCGAACCAAGCTGCAAGCCCAACAAGAGAGTGCTCCTTTTCAATTGCTTCCTCTCTAGGACTCCAGGAGGTTTCTGCGACACCTTTAGCCAGGCGGCGGGGCTCCGAGGCGCTTGAATCTTGCCGTGTCAAGGCAGGGAGGGGCAGCGCCACCTGCTCAGGGCTTTGGCTTGCGATTTAGGGTTCGGGGTTGGGCCTCAGTGATTCAGCTTTGGTGATAAGGCCAAGCTGCGTGATGCGAGGTGACCACACGCGATGGCGGCCAAGACGTGGGATTCAGAGACGAATGCCGTCTTGCAATGCTTACGAGTTCTTGCTTTAAGCTTTTGCTCACGAGCTGAGCCATGCTGCAAGTCCCTACCCAACCGCTCCATGAGGCCATGCAGCATCCTAAACCTTGAGCTCCTGAACCCAAAACTGAGAATCTTCAGAGTTCTAAATCCTCAAAGCTAGACAGTTGACCGGTCAGGAAAACAAAGTCTGACACTTCGTGATCGCCTGCGTCATCTACAAGGCGGGCGCTGGCCCTCACGGCTGCAACATGGCCAAATGCTGAGCACCGCAGCAGAAGGTCTCTTGGATTGCTGTAAGCTTCGGAAAAACTCCGTGAAAGAATTGAGCTGAGCTTGAAATTCTGTGGTGCTTGGGTTGGTGTGGATAGGGATCACTCGCTGACGAAGGGCTCTGCAAGCACAGGCCTACTTCAAGCTGCCCTTCAAAATCTCCGAATCTATTCAGAAGGAGATCGCAACAGACGTCTTGCTGCATCTGGAAAGTATAATAGAAGAACAGAGCAGCTGGTACACAATGGCGGGAGATAGACTCCGACTGACCTCTTAACCCAATCTGTTCAAAATTGGCTGTAAGGCAGAAACACCTTCGGAGCAGGGCAAGAAGTGCTTCAAGCGGGGAGGGCACATCCTACGCCAACAGTTTCAGAGTTTGGGGTCGAGGAATGGGCTTCAAGGACTCTTCCTTAATCATCAGGTTTGTACATATAAGTACATGTGTGTATATATATATATATATATATATATATATATATACACATACACACATGTACATGAAATGAAGGGCGAGTTCACCGAACCCATGCCATCCAGAAAGAATGTATGCAGAGAGAGAGAGGGAGAGAGAGAGAGAGAGAGAGAGAGAGCCGTCAGCGGCCAGCTCCCTTGAAGCCCGTAACATTAGACTGCAGCTGCCAGGTGCAAGAACGAAGCTGCCCCAGCTAAACCCTCGAAGCCCAGTACCTCAATGCCCCAACTCCCGGCCCCTAGGACTAGGACCCTTCTAGGGGTTCCAGAACGATTCCGATGTGCAGTCTTCCGTTCACACTCTGGCCTGCCGTACTTGGGTCCCTGGAGGGACGAAACCCTGGATCCGAAACGGGGTACGTAAAGCCCCCAAATGACTTGGGAGTTTCACAAACTTAGGGGTACCTTATTTTGGGGTCCTGATTAGAAGGATCCTACTATTTAGGGGTACTCTATTAGGGTCCCCTATTTTCGGAAAGCCCCACTTGTTTGGAGTTGCAGGCAGGGTCCTAGGCCGCAGCCCGTCTGCAAAAGCAACGCAGATTGTCGACACCGTTTCATCAACTCTTGGGGGTTGTGATGCTGCTCTACGCGACTCGAATCGCGACCAGTTGGATAGAAGCTGCAGCCGTGGGATTGCACGAGACTTAGAGGGACGAGGCAGTCTGCAGTGGGTTCAAACTTCCGGCAGAAAAACCTTTCAAGCACAAGCCCCTGACCAGCATGGTAGACTTTATGTTGCCAGAATTATAAGGCACCATGGCTTCAATAGTACAAACATGACGAGTTGCATGTGCTCTCTCAGCCTGCGATAGCCAGCCCGTGCCTGAAACCCATGAGCCCGAAGGTCAGGACACTAAAGCTGTCTTTGGTTTCTAAGTTCTAAACCATAAACCCTATCACAAGCCCTCAGCCCCTAGCCCAATCCTACATCTGAGGCCATGCACTCTTCAAAGTTGAGCTCTCCGTCCCAGTTCTTGTCAACGACGGCCAGGGCCTAAAAAGCCATCAAGTTAAGGACAAGCGTCGGCGACTAGGGCTGTGGGTTCCAGGTTGCAATTGAAGGTGTCGTTGGTTGAGGTGGCAAGTCTCAGAGCGAAACGACTTAGAGCTTCCGATTGCTCGCTGCTGGTCAGCTTGCATTCGAGTTTGACAAGCCTACGGGGTTTTCGACATCTGCACGTTGCAGCCACTATTGCCAGGACTGCTAGAATCTTATTGCGAGAACCCCCGGACCAAAGACCATGGATCGGTGGGTGAATATGTGGCCGGCTGGCGAGAAAGCAACGCGCCACCCGCCAGTTTATCACCCAGTACTTCGGGCTGCTGGCAGGGACTTCGGGCACGACAACAACGTCCCTAAACAAGAGAATAATTGGCACTGCGAGCTGACGGACCCAGTCCTTTCTATTATAGTGATTGCGATGCTGACATGTTTGCGATTATGACGACTCTTGAGGCGCTGTCAGAACATGCTATTGGTATCTCTTTGTCGTAGGTGGTCATGTCTTTTCGTTTGACAATGTCGTGTTGTTGAACAGGGCAGCTTTGTCGACAATGACCGAATCTTGAAGAAAGTTGACAACTCCGACATGCTGGACTCCTCGCCAGAAGTGTCTCGCGCTAAACCTCAAATGCTAAACATACTGAAAGCGGAAAGCGCAGCCACTCAATCCGAGCCCGGTCGATCATCAACCCAGTTTCTCAATTGAGACGGCACAGTTTGAAGCCAAAGGTTTTAGGATCGAGAAGATTGAAGTTGGGTCAGCTAGCGAAGCTGGGCAATGGGACGTGCCTCCTGCATCATCTGACGGCATGGGATCATCCCCAATCCCGACCTCAATATTAAAAGCTGGGTACGTTCGTACATAGACAGACAAGTTCGCTGCTTCCAATTTCGCACAGCACCCGATAATGCACAACTTCAATGTTCACCCACTCCCATCCCGATGTCTCGGCTGCCTAGGCCACAAACGTGCTTGGCTTCGCATAGTTCGTATGTGCGAACGAGATCTCTGAATGGCCAGCAGTAGGGTCCGGGGCGATTAGAGCCAGGCGGTACCACACTCCACGAGATGGTACCCGAAATCCCACCCAAGTCTGAGCCCAGCAATCATGATGTCCACTTCTCGTGCGAGCACCTTTTTCCACAGGCGTGAACAGGCGGGCACCGCCTATTTGGTCCTGCCGACAAGCTCGGTGCACATGAAACGAACTAAATCTCTTGAACCTTAGCTGTTTCGTGCTTCTGGAAGTCTGCAGCAAGCGTGCCTTGACGGAACCCCGAGGGTTAGGTTGTGTTCGTCTGTGTAATTCATGTCTCCGGAAAAGTGAAGCAAGTGTCTCGTAGTATAGGGGTCATAATGATTAGAACAGGGTTTTGCATGTCCCGAACAGCAAACAAAACGGGTACGTCCTGCACTCCAAGCCCTAGAAAACGTATTGTCTTGTTGTTTGGGGGGCCTTCGCCGAGCCTGAACCACCAGTTCTGCAAACGCAAGCCTCCCACAAGCATCCTTTTGCGTCCAGGTGTCCTCGAACTGCCGGGTGCCCGTAGAAGATCAAACCAAGAGAGTCTCACGAATCGTGACGCCATGCATGTTGCACAATCCAAGGGTAAAAGGAGGGACCCTTAATAAGGACCCCTAGGTATATACCCTTAATATAGCTATTATATACCCATTATATAGCCCATTACAGGGTAGTGGTCCCCATCAAGGGTCCCTCCTTTTCCCCTTTGACACAGGCGAGATCCGAAGCAAAAGCATGTAACAAGTCAGGGCACCGAGCCCTGATACCCCAAAACCATGAGTCCCAAAACCCAACAACCCTAATTAACCCCCAAATCCCTGAACCCCAAAACCCGGTCGGCTTGAGAGTAACCCCCGGGGCACGCTCCTCTGCCGCTTTTTTGTTGCTGGCCGCGCAGGGCCTTCCTCCAGTCAATGTCAGTTGAAGGTGCTTTTTGGGGGATTGGGCTTCACATAGGGGCCTTAATCATCAGAATCGGGTTTTGGAGTGTACTAGACTATAGCAAGGATCCCCACATTTTAGGATCCCCACATTTTATGATCCCGGTTCTCGGTTCACCGACTCCCACCACGCCCCCAATGGATCCCCCCCCCCCACGCTCCCCAAGCCGAATCTGTGCGTGACTGTGCAAGCTTTTTCCACACGAGGGCTCACACGCCAAGCAGACCCACGCAGGAAACCCAAACCACACCAAACCACACCACAGGGGGGAGTGGGGTAACCAGCCTAAGCAGACCCACCCGAACCACACCACACCGCAGGGGAGGAGGAGGAACCATTGGGGGGGGGAGGGGGGGGGGCCGGCCGAACCGGGATCATATATAGGCAATTCTTAAGGCCCCTATTGTCTTGCCTCGGTAGGATTCCCAACGATGGGTCAGCTGTAAATTCAGCACGCCTTGCGGCACGGACGAATGCAACAAATCGAAAACAGCACACCCTCACACCCGTGCTTGTGGCTTAACCTCCGACTTCCAACTGCACTGAAGGCATTCCGACAGCTGCTGTATCAGACGAATGCTCCCACAGACACTGCCAAACTATGGGCTTAAACACTGGATCTCTCCCTGTGCCCATAGGCTCCAAAGTAGTTCATTTTTGAGTTTACATTATAGCACTCTAAATATGAAGCCCAAAAAGGAACTACTATGGATCCCTCCCTGTGGACACTCAAACTTTACACCATCAAGCCAATGGCTCTCTGCGATTAGGGCTTCAAATTGCTGCATTGGTTTAGAGGTTTGGGGGGTTAGGGTTAAGGGTTTTGGCACGAGGTCCCAAAGTATGTCGGGGATTTCGAACCCGCGCCGCAAGAGTAGCCGGAACCTGGCCAAACCAAAGCCCACCTGAACTAACGCCCAGCTGGTCTGTGGTCTAAGGCAAAAGGGTGCAAGAAGCATTGCGTAACAAAAATGCTGCGATTACTGCCGGTGACAAAACCAAGGAGGCACGGCGATAAGCATGCTTTGACAACCATGACCAGGAAGTAACCCCAAGGGTCCAAGCAACGCATTATCATATACTCTCCAAAATCCCAACCTACATAACTACTATCCGACTATCCTAAAGCCGAGTACGAAATCTTTGGCTCCTTTGGACCCTTAGGGTAAAGTAGCATTCGCAAGCTCCAAACTATCGCCGACCAACACCCCAAACTCAAAATCAGATTCAGCGAGTCAGGGACGGCCTTGACCTCGGCAACGCCCACTGCCGCCAGCTGCGTCAGGACCTGGAGTGCCGATGGGACTCTGGGGGACTCAGGAGCTGTTTTCCCTCCTACTTAGCCTCAGGAGCTTAGGGTCAGGTTTTGCCCTAGTGGTCGGAGTTCAAGATTCAATGTTCATGGACCATGGAACTTCTCAAACTAGTGCAAAATTCCTGGTGCTTGGAAGAACAGGTACCTCGATGGCAACTTTTGGAACAGCCTTTCTTGACTCTCTCTGGAGCGTTCTCTTTGTCGATCGATGACCTTACTCATATTCGCTACAATGCTATTTCCGCAATATCTCTCGCTCTCTCTTACTTCCCTTTGTATGTGTACGTTGGTGCTCATCCTCACTCTCTGCAGCTCTCTCTCTCCCTCTCTCTGTCTCTCGCTCTCGCTAGCTCGCTCTCTCTCTCTCTCTCTCTCTTTTTCTCGCTCTCTCTATCTCTCTGTCAGCGTGCTACTGTAAGGTTCACCAAGGATTCTTTTTGCTGGACCTGGCCTGGCAAACTTCGCTCCAAGCGTCTTGCGGAACGTCTGCCTCCGTTGCAGAACGATTTCATGGGAGTTTCTGAAAATAGGGGGACCCTAATGTAGTACCTTGAGTAATAGTAGGGTCCTTATTATACGGACCCCACATGAGGTACCCCCTATTTTCGGAAACTCTCACACGAACATCCTAGACATTTCACCTAGGCTGCCGCATTGTGCGACATGTCGAAACACTTATAGTAGTAACTTATGTGCTAAGCTTTCCACATGCCTGACCGACTCTTGCTGACATAGGCCTTTTCGAACACTTGCCTAAACCCAATCAACTCCACGCCTTGCTCAGAATCTCTTCCACTTTGCTGTGCCCATGCGCCGACGCTGCACCCAGATGCCTGCGAGGTTGGTCCGATTGGGATCTCGAACGTTGGGGGGTCTGTGTGTTCGGCTGAACACTTCCTGCCCCCATGTTCGGCCGAAGGAATCTCAGATGGACCCATGCCCGTGTTTGAAATTCCGGATGGAGCGTTGTGCTCTAGGCAAGTTCGTCTTCGTTCGGCTTGGCGCTGCAAGGTGTGGCATTAAACCTTTCGTGCCCGAGTCAAGAGTGCATCTTGTTGACAGAACCGCAGGTATGGCAAAGACCTTTACCGTCCGAAGCCCATGCCCTAAACCACTAGACCCTAAACCCCTATAACCCTAAAATCCCAACCCTGAACCCCAAACCCTAAACCTCAAACCCTAAACTTTAAACCCCCAACCCTAAACGTACGCTTGACGGCTGCTGCCAGCAGGCCGGCCTCAGCGCGGCCTCCACATGGGCACTCACCAGCTGGGTCTTGGCACTTGCGGGCTCCACTTCCTGTGCAAAGGGCGCCTACGTCATCACAATTGTGTCGCGAAGCTGTGGTCAGCTCCTACAATTTTTGCTAGCTATTTGCATCTCATGGTCCATGTAAAGTCTGTCTTTCGCGCTATTAGTTGTAGTCGCGAAGCCCACCAATTCAGGATCCAGGTTTCCAGGAACTGTGCGAGGAAAAGCTCCCTGGATTTGGTGGAACCCAAGCCCTAAACCCTAAATGCCAGAAGCCATAGGAACATTAGTATTTAGGGTTTCGTAAGACATGTGACGCCTTAAACGACACAGAAAGATACTCTAATCCAGACTGACAGCAACAATGCCGAGCCTCATCCTCCTCCAGATCCTCCTCTTCGCCCTGCTCCTCGCCCATGAAGCGATCGCTGCCTGCTATGTGACGGAAGCTTCCTCACCATCACAAGGTCATAGGGACTGTTAGGGGGGTAGGCAGAAGGCGGGTATAGGGGGCCTCAATGCCCATAATAAGGGCCTAATAAGGCCTGTTTCAAGAAGTACAGTCCCCTACCCCCCTCCCCCTTATCCCGCTAAGGGTTCCTATGATAAGGCTTTCTGGGTGTTTACTACTACAGTCTGGAGATACAATGCACCGGTGGTATGACATCTTCGCTCCATCCCTTTTCAAAGGACTGTCCTTGAGCACGGGTGGACGTTTAAGTGCACAGAAGCACCTGCGAGGTTCCAATGTCGACAGGATCACTAGAAAAAGCAGCCATAGAAACCACAATCAGGGCTTCCTTGCCCGCTGCGCTGAACTGCATGCGTCCATGTGCGAGCATCACGGCGTAAATCTTCCGACCCGGAGATAAACTAAGCTTGCAGGCCGTATGCCAAATTGCGAAAACTACCGGCTTCTGTGCAGAGTGTCGGTCGTTCGTTCGAATCCCCTCCGACTTCCAGCCACGCCGCGCTCGCAAGCATGCGTCACATGTTCCACATGCGCCCTCTCGAAACCAACCTCCACAACCCCCAGAGTCCCAAAGCTCTGCGACGCTTTACATCAGAAGAGGCTCCAAGATTCTCCACGGCCGGCTTGGGGTGATTCATCATGTGGTTTCGCCGCGAGTTGTGCCCGTAGTGCTGCCTTGTCATTGCATCACCCGCTGAACGCAAGCTTTCGACTCAGGTACCCTCACAGCGAGGCGCCCTACATCGACAAAATGCCGATATGCTTGTCTACAGATACCTCCGGCACCATCAACGAATCCAATGCAGCAGCGAGTGTCTTGATATTATAGGCGCTTCGCATCTGATGCCCAGAACTAGTAGGCGGACAACAAAAATCTAGCACGCGAGAGCACAAAAGGGAGCGATATCTCGGGGACTGCGCCCACTGTGAAATCAGGCCCTACAGGGGCCTGAGACACATTTCTCATCATCCTCTCGTGTTGACGAGGTTTAGGGCATATGGATCTGCAATGAGACGTTCAAATCATGCCGTCAACGTTTCGGATGTTTGACAGAAACATAACCTTACGAACCCTGCGAAGACCGGTTACTCATACTAAAGGCCGGTCACCGAAATAAATCGTAAGCCCAGGCCACAATGTGGCTCCTTCCTCGTCCCCTGGTCGTGGTAGCAGCGCCAAGGCCTTATTTAAGGGCATGTGATGGGTGGCTCAAGGATGCAGGATAGCATGTGTAAAGGGTGCCCAAGACCCGAACACCTTCGACACAACTTGTTGCGACTCTTTTCCTGAGACACCTTATTTGCGTGTAACAGGGTTAACCGGAACCGTCACAGGTTTTGTACTCGAGCTCATAAGGATGCTCTGGCATGAAATCAGTACCGGGCTCCGACGGCACTCGTTACACAAAACACATGTTCGTCGCATGGGCCGGACAACCTTCAACAAGTCCCAAGGGTACGGCAATCCCTTCTTCGGGCAACTATCCATCTGCCAAGCACGAGCTGAGACCTACTATAGGGGCCTTAATAACTATAGAATAGGGTTTTGGGGCCCATTATACTATAAACATAACAAGAAACCTCCAGAATAGTGTACGTGCAGGTAATTTTTTGTAGGCCCCTACATTACTTTGTGGAGCCCTCAGGCATCCTGAGCACCGTCCCAAGCAGCCCGAGGTCCCTTGGTGCATGTAGCACTAGCTTGGCCCCTTAAAGCCTCTCATAAATAGGGTCCTATTAAGTCCAATGAGGGAAAATTAAAATGTCCCAAAGGCCTACCTAGAGCAGGCATGGCATGAAAAGCTTTCTACTAGTAGCCAAGATGCCGTGGGCTCCAAGCGCACCATGCTTCCCGGTGTGACTATGGCTACCTCCGTTGCCTGCCATCGAGCAAGCCCCAAACAAACTGCGGGTCCGTGTCGAACTGGACAGCAACAATGTAACCAAGTCAGGAAGCAGCCGGTTAAACCGCAGTATAGCATGACATACGGCTTTTGCACAGATGGGCGCCTGGCTTTGCGGCGGCATGCGATGTCTGACAAACCTCGGGGACTTTGCAAATATCGAATCTTACTCCGAACGCGGATGATTCGTGATGGTTAGTGCTAGTTCGTAGGTCTTCCTACTGTTCCTGGCATGTAGTTGGTGCCAGGAGCTCTGTGGAATAAAGGTGTTGGAAGAGTCTGACTATGTTGTTCACACAGGTTAAAACGCTCTGACACCCTTGCGTCCATCGACAACACACCAAACACCGACATAAATCAAAGGCTTGCAGCACTGTGCCCGAAGAACCCAAGTACCAGTGCACTCCCCAGAATCCTTGTACAGAGTACAACGTACTATATTCGCAGAATGACATTGAAGTTTATCTTACAAACAAAGTAAAACACATGGATAAGTAAGTATACGTATGTGTACACTGTGTATGTAGACATATATATATATATATATGCACATGCTCGTTCATATACAGAGTACTACAATCCCACAGTAATTACAATGCATGAATGTGCGACTTGCCCGACAGCACAATCGGACCGAGTCGCTCTGCACCGAGCTCTGCCAGTGCAGATGCCACCGGCCCAGGTGATGTTGGCGGTGAGGCCGTTTCAGCCTCCACCTCGGTTCAAGCTACCTTGATTGCCCCGTATTAGGCAAACAATGGCCAGGGATCAGGGGTCCTTGCAGGGTCTGGGCTTTCCGGTTGAGAGCCTTGGCTTTGCGGTGCTTTCAAGATTTAGGGCTTCTGTGATTCTTTTCTGAAGCTTCGAGCTACACCTCACGGTTCATGCCTGTCTCAGCATTTCGGGCTTCAGTCGTCTCTCAGCGTGGCCGGATAGCCGTGGGTCTTGCGCCTGTCGGGGGCTCATCGTCATGACAGCAAGCAACCTCGCTTTAGCGGTTCGGGCATTGCAGGTGCCCTGATCCCGAAAAGCCGTGAAGTCCGATGATATCCGAACTTGAAAGACGGCGGGTCCGGGAGCGACGGTCCTCTGGATACGCATGGCTTTAGACCTGTGACGTTTTCTACGGTGCTCGGGGGTGAGGGCATTTGACAAATCCATGTCCTAGTTGAACCTCGCCTGGCCAGTCACCTTGAAAAGCTCATGTGATCAAACGGGCCTATGCATTGCAAAGTGCCTTAAGGCCACGGTCAAGCCCAAGGGCCTGCAACCTTCCCCCCTGTCACGAGCCAAAGGTAAAAGCTGTTGGCGCCCTGCTACAGTGCCGGAAGCCGGAAAAACTATTATTATTATTACTTGGTGTGTGCGTCGACCCTCCCGAAAAATTTTAAGGGATCTGGGCCTGGGAGCCTCGCATATGATGATGACTGATGATGATGATGGTGATGATGATGTTGCGGCCCATGAACCTTGAACAAGCCTCGGAACCTGATGACATTGATGACAGATGATGACGATGAGGACTCCACGGGGCATGCTTAATTTTCCAAGCCTCGATGATGACTGGTTACCCTCAGTCAGGGAGTCTGTGTTCGACTGAATCTGCGACGGAACAAGACTCGCCGCAAGCAACCCAGCTCCCTGGGCTGAGACCTGTGCTGAGCCTGACAACCCAACGAACTATTCTACCTGGGAGCCTGGGAACCTAGGAACCGAACCTTTGCCGAGCCTCGTGATGATTGTCAGATTGTCATGTCACGGCACATGTCTCAGCCCAGCCAGGGAGGGAGTCTTGCGGCAGATCTTCAACCGCAGATGCATTCGGCAACAGTCGCAAAGCCGGACTGGTGAGGAGCAGCATCATCATATTATGATGATGTTTCTCCTAACCAGTCCGGCTTCCCGAGTAGCGGTTGAGAGCATGCCGAGCTTGCACACGCTCTCCTGCAGCCCGTGTCTGGGAACAGGCAAACAGGCAAAGAGTGTTAGTCTCCAGCAACCTTTTAGAAACTCTCAGACCAATCCGGCTGGACTACAGACAACTTGCAAGTCAACTCTACAAGCCCGTGGCACGCATATCCTCTGGGCCCCCTGGGCCTGGAAGCCTCGCATATGACTGATGACTGATGATGATGATGGTGATGATGATGTTGCGGCCCATGAACCTTGGACGGGCCTGGGAACCTGATGACATTGATGACTGATGATGGTGATGATGATGTTGTGGCCCATGAACCTTGAACGGGCCTGGGAACCTGATGACATTGATGACAGATGATGACGATGAGGACTCCACGGGGCATGCTTATTAAATTTATTTAAATTTATTATTGTAGCCTCGATGATGACTGTCATGCCACGGCACAGGTCTCAGCCCAGCTATTCTACCTGGGAGCCTGGGAACCTAGGAACCGAACCTTTCCCGAGCCTCGTGATGATTGTCATGTCACGGCACATGTCTCAGCCCAGCCAGGGAGGGAGTCTTGCGGCAGATCTTCAGCCGCAGATGAATTCGGCAACAGTCGCGAAGCCGGACTGGTTAGGAGAAACTTAATTAATTTCATTTGCGATTGCCGAGCTGAACCTGGAAGCCGATACGACACGGGCTGAAGGAGAACATGCCGAGCTTCGACACGCTCTCCTGCAGCCCGTGTCTGGGAACAGGCAAACAGGCAAAGAGTGTTAGAACCCAGCAACCTTGTGAAACCTAAAACTCTCAGACCAATCCGGCTGGACTACAACTTGCAAGTCAACTCTACAAGCCCGTGGCACGCATATCCTCTGGGCCCTCTGGGCCTGGAAACCTCGACTGATGACTGATGATGATGATGGTGATGATGATGATGATGTTGCGGCCCATGAACCCTGAACGGGCCTGGGAACCTGATGACATTGATGACTGATGATGGTGATGATGATGTTGCGGCCCATGAACCTTGAACGGGCCTGGGAACCTGATGACATTGATGACAGATGATGACGATGAGGACTCCACGGGGCATGTGTTAAAATTATATCTTTATTTAAAATTTAATTAGCCTCGATGATGACTGTCATGCCACGGCACACGTCTCAGCTGGGTTCAGACTCCCTGACTGAGGGTAACAGACTGAGCCTGGCAACCCAACGAACTATTCTACCTGGGAGCCTGGGAACCTAGGAACCGAACCTTTCCCGAGCCTTGTGATGATTGTCATGTCACGGCACATGTCTCAGCCCAGCCAGGGAGTCTTGCGGCAGATCTTCAGCCGCAGATGAATTCGGCAACAGTCGCGAAGCCGGACTGGTTAGGAGAAACTTAATAATTTCATTTGCGGTTGCCGAGCTGAACCTGGAAGCCGATACCACACAGGCATGCAGGAGAGCATGTCGATTCGACACGCTCTCCTAGCCCGTGTGGGAACAGGCAAACAGGCAAAGAGTGTTAGAACCCAGCAACCTTGTGAAACCTTCAACTCTCAGACCAATCCGGCTGGACTACAACTTGCAAGTCAACTCTACAAGCCCGTGGCACGCATATCCTCTGGGCCCTCTGGGCCTGGAAACCTCGACTGATGACTGAAGATGATGATGGTGCTGGTGATGATGATGTTGCGGCCCATGAACCTTGAACGGGCCTGGGAACCTGATGACATTGATGACTGATGATGGTGATGATGATGTTGCGGCCCATGAACCTTGAACGGGCCTGGGAACCTGATGACATTGATGACAGATGATGACGATGAGGACTCCACGGAACTATTATTATATTTTATCAGCCCAGGGAGCTGGGTTGCCAGCGGAGCAATTCAAAGTTCTGCCGAACACAGACTCCCTGACTGAGGGTAACAGACTGAGCTTGGCAACCCAACGAACTATTCTACCTGGGAGCCTGGGAACCTAGGAACCGAACCTTTCCCGAGCCTCGTGATGATTGTCATGTAACGGCACATGTCTCGGCCCAGCCAGGGAGGGAGTCTTGCGGCAGATCTTCAGCCGCAGATGAATTCGGCAACAGTCGCGAAGCCGGACTGGTTAGGAAAACTTATTTTAGCCGAGCTGAACCTGGAAGCCGATACCACACGGGCACGGCATGCAGGAGAACACCTCGAGCTTCGACACGCTCTCCTGCATGCCCGTGAACCTGGGACGGCGCGGAAGCGGCAGAATCTCTGCCGCTTCCACACTGTTTTTCTCCAGAAATTGTGACACCTAAAACTCTCAGACCAATCCGGCTGGACTACAACTTGCAAGTCAACTCTACAAGCCCGTGGCACGCATATCCTCTGGGCCCTCTGGGCCTGGAAGCCTCGCATATGACTCAGATGACTGATGATGATGATGATGGTGATGATGATGTTGCGGCCCATGAACCTGGAACGGGCCTGGGAACCTGATGACATTGATGATCGATGATGACGATGAGGACTCCACGGCGCATGCTTAATTTTCCAAGCCGTTGAGCCTGGACTGCAATTGATGTTCCGCGTGCACGCCGTGCATTCCCCGCAGCATCAATTCGAACCAGGTGTTTCCAGTGGAAACACCTGGTTCGATTGATGCTGCGTGTGGCGCCTGGGGCCTGAAGTCTGTTGCTGCTCTGTTGCATGCACCGGCAGTGAACATCCACGGAACGGCCACCGGCAAGGTTTCCATGTCCCCAGACTCCCTGAGCGACTCTGCCACGGTCATCTGTCCGCCCTTAAAGGGTGGACAGATGACGGTGGCAGAGGCGAACCCAGGCGAACAACCATGGAGCCTGGCAGCAACCTTAAAATCTTAAATATTGGGAGCCTGGGAGCCTGGGAACCTATGACTAGGAACCAGTCTCAGCAACTCAGGCCACAAAGTCGGAGCGTCGGCTGGCGCCGGTGTGGGCACCAAAGCAGCCTGGCAACACGGGGAGCGACTGGGTTGCCTATCAGCAGTGACAGTGAAATTACATCATCCAGGGTCCTTTTAGGTGGGATGTTGGGCACCCACGAAGCAACCCTTCAATGCATAGAAAAGACCCTTCAATGCAACTTTTTTGAGAATCAGCGCGTTCAAGGGTCACAAGGTTGCATCCAAGGGTCCCTCAAAGACTAAGATGCTGCTGGATGTTGGCTGGGCACCCACGATAAAACCCTTCAATGCATCCAAAAGACCCTTCAATGCACCTCTCTTAAGAATCAGCGTGTTCAAGGGTCAAAAGGTTGCATCCAAGGGTCCCTCAAAGATGCTGCTGGATGTTGGGCACCCACGATAAAATTCCTTCAATGCAACTTTTTTGAGAATCAGCGCGTTCAAGGGTCACAAGGTAGCATCCAAGGGTCCCTCAAAGATGCTGGATGTTGGGCACCCACGATACAACCCTTCAATGCATCGAAAAGACCCTTCAATGCACCTCTCTTAAGAATCAGCGCGTTCAAGGGTCAAAAGGTTGCATCCAAGGGTCCCTCAAAGATGGCTGGATGTTGGGCATCCACGAAGCAACCCTTCAATGCTTCCGGGTTTAGGGTTTAAGGTTTAGGGTTTAGGGGTTTAGGGTTTAGGCTGGTTTAGGGTTTAGGGTAAAAGACCATTTCAATGTACCTTTTTGGAGATTCAGCGCATTCAAGGGTCACAAGGTTGCATCCAAGGGTCCCTCAAAGATGCTGGATGTTGGACACCCACGAAGCAACCCTTCAATGCATCGAAAAGACCCTTCAATGCACCTTCTCGGAGATTCAGCGCATTCAAGGGTCACAAGGTTGCATCCAAGGGTCCCTCAAAGATGCTGGATGTTAGTAGGCATCCACGAAGCAACCCTTCAAGGCATCCAAAAGACCCTTTAATGCACATGTTTTAAGAATCAACGCAGTCAAGGGTCACAAGGTTGCATCCAAGGGTCGCTGACTGTCAAGCCATTATGACCGCCATGTACCAGACCCTGCACTCAATCAAGTCAGGCTGGCCAGACGGATGTCGAGATTTCGGGCGCCAACTGCAGCAACACCACTTCCTTGCCATTGTCAGTACAAAGACCCTTTAACTTCAGCAGAAGTTTCAATAGACCAATTGCATCCAAGGGTCTTTTTAAGCGGAATGTTGGGTACCCACGAAGCAACCCTTCAATGCATCAACAAGACCCTTCAATGCACCTTTTTTGAGAATCAGCGCGTTCAAGGGTGACAAGGTTGCATCCAAGGGTCTTTGTAGTAGGGATGCGGGATGTTGGGCGCCAACGATACAACCCTTCAATGCATCCCAAAGACCCTTCAATGCACCTTTATTGAGAATCAGCGCGTTCAAGGGTCACAAGGTTGCATCCAAGGGTCTTTGTAGGCATGCGGGATGTTGGGCACCCACGAAGCAACCCTTCAATGCATCGAACAGACCCTTCAATGCACCTCGGAGAATCAGCGCATTCAAGGGTCATCAGGTTGCAATTCAAGGGTCGATGCATCACCCGTCAAGCCATTATGACCGCAGTTGGCCAGCCTGTACGCAGGCGCCCGTCCCACTGCAGGAGGACCTGGCGAGAATAATGGTCTAAGTACGACTCAAATGCATGAGACTCACCGGCTCGCCTCGGCGCGGGTTTGGAGGAGCCTGCTAGCCGAGAATCGTCCGCTGTCCTGGTCAGAGAAAACATCAACAAGTCTTGACAAAGACGCGCTAGCAAATCGAGCTGCATCGGCTACCTCCCGAAATTTGATTCCCGTGCAGCCAGTCGGTATTGTCATCGTCGGCTACTGTACAAGCTAAGGTTTCAATGGCCCACACAGCGACAGTCGTGCCAGGGAGCGGACAAAGTAAACTAAAAAATCACCAGCTCACAGCTCCAAGCCTGGGAGCCTGGGAGCCTTGGGAGCCTTTGACTCCGGGCGAGAAGTGCCACGATCGCCTGAGACCTCACTGCCGGCTGCCCTTACCACCTCCGGCTTCTGCTTGGCCTTGGGCACAGGGTTGTGCTTCCTCTCGGGCACCTTAGGCTGGCATACGAAAAGTTAGTCAAAATGATTATTTTTTTAACTTAAATGTTACTGTTGAATATGCCAAGAAACTCCATCAGAATATGAAAACAAACCGGCAGGCACACGGCCACGGGCTTCAATCGCCAACCTGCTCCTCGAAGGGTAGTCCGGGAGAATTGCACGAGGCCCGAATACCCTCACTGCTTGGCCGACCCCGAATCGCCTCACTGCTTCATCTTTCCCAAGCCCCAACTCGAACGTCTGATCGAGGACCACGGCCAGGCAGTTCCACTCTCCTGCAGTCATCTTCAGCAGCGGTGCGTCAGAGTCAGAGTCGTATGGAGTGGAGCGACAAGTCGAAGCCTGAGCCTCGTCGAGGTGCTTCTGCTGGATGGCCCTTCCATATTTGAATCCAGCCTTCCAGGCCGCCATTCTCACGTCGAAGGTGAGCTTCTCCCTATCCTCTAGGCTGGGGCCCGGCGGCAAGGGCCTTTCAGGCGGAGGGCACTAACAAACCGCAGGATCGAACACTCCAGCCTAACCGCCGAATCAAAAATCACTACAGGGGAAGGGATTCTCTGGGCCCTCCTATGCATTGCTCGCCTCCCCAGTCGCCACACCGCCATGTTCACAGTATTTGCGGTCGTCGGCTCCATGGCTAATTGCAGCCTAGGGAGCCTCGATGCCTGGGAGCCTGAATGCATAGGTCCCATGTTTGTGACTCCGGGCATCTGACAGATCTGAGCGGTTGCACTGTGAGTCCCCAAGCTTGCAAGCACTGACTGACTGACGAATCAACAGATCA
>CAJNDT010006202.1:954347-964347 GCA_905221615.1 Symbiodinium sp. CCMP2592 | reverse complement strand
GGCAAGATGCAACGCACGGCACTGTGCGGAATCGGTTACAACGAGGAAACTCACTGCATCTCACATTGCATGCAATCTTGCCCCCATGCTCGGATATGCTGCTAACTGAACACACGAAGGCTATGAAAGTCACACCCTACTAACTAACCCTGAAACCCTTTAACCGACTCTAAACACACGTTAAACCATACGAGCCATCATCAAATAAAAATGGAGGCTCAGTCGAGTCATTTCTGATTCAGACAGAGCTCCGGCCACCGCCGCTTTCCGGGGTCTGGAGCACAGCCGACCAACACAAACAGCCCCCATTTACCGGCTCGAAGCACCTTTGTGCAGCACGTGTGACTTGCAGCGGGGCAATTGGCTAAGTCGCTGCGTGTTTTCCACAGCTCGGGCCACTGCTTGCACCACGCTCTCAGTCCGGCCTCCCCCTTGGGCATGAAGGGATTCCCGGTCTCCACCTCAAACACCACGCAAGCATAGGCCCACATATCCACAGCTGCAGTCAGCAGCTGCTTTCTGACACCGCAGTCTCCATCGCCATTCACACGAGCGGGCCACAGCTCCGGAGGTCGATAGGCAGCCGTGACATACTGCAGGAACCTGGGAGCCTGAGAAGCCTTCTGGAGCCGTGCCATGTTCTCACTCATGCCGAAGTCGCACACCTGCACCTGATCTGTGCAAGGGCACCAAAGAACATTGCCAGGTTTCACATCCAAGTGTAGGATGCCTGCGTCATGCAAGGTCTGCAGTGCACTTCTCAGCTGAGCTGCCACAGACCACGTCCTCGGCTTGCCATGCGCCGCAGGATTTCGAAGTGCGGTTGCCAGGCTGGGCCCACATAGGCTAGTAGCCATCCATGGCCAAGGTCTGCCCGTGACACCCGAGCTGACAAGAAGCGGGAACCACATCATCTTCTGCTGCGGAACGGCCTTCATTAGAAGCTTCATCTGCTCCACTTCGTGCCTGCAATCCGCGGGGCCATCGGAGCCACGATAAACCTTCACCGCCACGTTAAGGCCGCTTTGCGGATGCTGGCAACTGTAGACACTGCCATAGGCTCCGCCTCCAATTGGAGCCCTTGCACCATTAAGCTCAAATGGGCCAACGCGACCGCCAGATTCGTCAGCGGCAGGGGGGTCCTTCGCCTCGTCGGGGCCGCCCGCACTGGTCGTGGAGCCCCGCATCCTGATGCCAAGAACGGCCAGTGCACTTCGCTGAGCCATGAACTCATCTTTGCTCCTCGCCATGAATGGTGCCTTCTGCTTGTCGGTCATGCCCTGCCAGACTGCGCCAAGATGCTTCATCTCATTGAGAAACTCGTGCTTGGGAGCGCCTTTCTTGACTTCGGAGTTTTCCTGGAACCAGATGACGAAGGCCCTTCGAGCCTTGGGGACCAAGCCGTCTTTCACAGCCTGCTTCCGCAAGCTCTGCGATTTGCTGCCACCATGCTGGCACCCCCGGGGCATCCGACGAGAAGCCGTCTTGAGACTGGTTTTGCCCCAGAGGCGTCTGGTAGGCCTCCATCGGCAGCCCATGTCGAACCCAAGCAGGGAACCTCAGAGCCTGGGAACCTGGGGCCATAACGGCTCGCTTTAATGCATTCAGGCGACTACAACAACATCCTCGGCGAGTCCTATTTCAATGTCATGCCACAATAAGAGCATTTCGGCTTTTTCAGGCGACAGTAGTCACTGCTACACACTACTGACAAAACTGAGCCCGGCAAAAGGTCAAGAGCCTGAGAACCTGGGAGCCTAGGTGCCTGAGCTGGTGCCTGAGCTGGCGGATTCGGTCGAAGTGAAACATCATCACTGCGGTTGATCGCGGGGGCTATCTGGCTCAGCAGGTGCCTCGTCCTGGTCGTCTTGGTTGGACAAGCTCTCCAGAACGTGCGGGAAATGCTTCTTCACCGCCTTGGCATTCTCGTCCGAGTAAAGAGTGGATCCCTCCAAAGCCATCATTCCGCAAGCTGCGCGATCAGCAACCGCCTGGACCCACGACATGTGCTCCTTGTTGAGGCCTCGGATAATTTAAATAAAATCAAATGACAATGATCTGACGAATCTACTGGACAAGTAAGGGTGCTGCAAAGCCCGTGGTATGCGATGCCGGCAGTCAAAGAAGCCTCCATCAGAGCACCGGTGCCAGCCGTGAGGTCAAACACTGCCTCCGCGCAAAACTCCTCAATGATGGCATTCCAATATGCTATCGGCTTCGACTCGTTCCAGAACAAGGGTACGTCGGAGCCGTGGCGATCCTGCCAGTCCTCTGGCGGTGTCGGGAGGTCGCCGGTTGTTGCCGGAGCAATGATCTTCTTCTTGGTGTCTGCAGACACGAGGGGCATTTCAGAAACCGCACGGTACTCCACGCCTGAGTAAGTGCCTTGGTACGTAGAAGCCTCGCCGCAGACTGTGAAGGAGCCTTTCTTCGTCGTCTGAATCTTGGTGCGTGCGACCGGGAACTTAACCGCTCCTGTCTCCACCTTCTTTGCAGCCAGCGGAACGCGGCGAGTGCGACCAGTTCTCGGCGGGCACCCACCTGAGTACACGATGGTGCACTCCTCGGTGTGCTGCTGGTTCAGCAGGAGGTCTTCCTTAAAGAACCAGGTGCAGCCTTTGAGCCTTGGAGCCTGGGAGCCTTGTCACATCACCCCGCCAAGACTCGGACACGCGGCGAATTTCCCGCATTCTGCCGTCGAAGAGTACAACGAAATCCTCGGGCCCAGAAATGTCTTTGGCAAAGGCACAGATCTCTTTCCATTCCTCGCTTGGCGGAGTGCCCTTGAGCCACGGGTCGGTACCAGCCTCTGCCAAGAGATCCGCACTGGCAACGATCAGGCGGTGCGAAGAGTTTAAGGTGCCCTTGTGCGTGAAGACCTTGCCGCAACCTCTGAACGCATTGACTAGGCAGTCCTTCGAGATCTTGTTCGGTACCGAGAACGACACGAACTTGCGGCGTTCCGTTTGCACCGCCTTCCACTGCCGCTCACGCTCGACACATTCCTCGGGTGTGTCAGCTTCAGAAGCCTTGGCCAGGCTTTGGAGCAAACTCGGAGCAGGAGCCGCAGATGTGGCACCAACGGACTTCGTGCTGTTGTCGAACTTGTCGACAATGATCTTCATCTGAGTGATAAGCGCACATGGCTCCTCGTGCTCCGTGTCATCCGAGCTTCCAAGCTGTGCAGCTGTCAATGCCTTTGCAAGGCCATCTTCACTCGAAGCCAGCATGCAGCAATCCTTGTAGTACTTCCCCGACATCAGCTCCAGCAGCAAATCCAAAAGCATGCCAATGGCTTTGTTGAAACCCTCTTTAACAGCTCCAATCTTGGACTGCGGAACAGGGCGCTCCACGTCCTCTGGGTCCTCGCCGTCCATGTCGTCCTCTCCAGCAGCCCCTTGATCAGCATCAGCATGGCAGAGATATTTCTCCCAACATGTGGAAGGGCAACGGAGTTCAGCCAAAATCCCTGTCAGCTTAACCTTGTCCGGCTCAGGCAACTTGTTCGCCAGCTTTGCTGCATAATCGAAGACCTCTGTCAGTGTTCAAGCTGCCGATGACTTGCAACACTCCGCAAAAAAAAAAATACACACGCTAGTCAGAATAGTTACAATGCCTGCACCACCAGCATGCGCGACAACCAAAAGCCAGCATCGCCTGTCTTCCGGTCTCGATCCAGAAACTTCTCGGTGCATTTAGCTGGCGTGACCATGTTCATGCGCAGGGCCAGCGTCAAGGAGTCGATCATCCAGGCCGTCAGGTCTACAGCGTTTCTGGTAGCAGATGCGAGCTTGTTGGTCAGCGATAACAGCTTGCTCAACTTCGAGTACTGACTGCTCAAGATGCCCCGCCCAAATTCCAGCTCCAATCTCCGGGCAGCCTTCTCCACGGGACCGGATGGACCCCGCAGCACTGCAACAGCTGCTGTGGCAGCCTGGTGTAAGGCCTTGTTGTACAAGGTGTTGTTGTACCTCAAGTTCTGTTCCTCACCATCCTGGACTTTTTCGACCTTGAGCAGCTGGACAGTCTTTGCAAATGTCCAAAAGGTGTCGGACAGGCCAGGGTGCCCGAGTGCCTTGACTTTCTCTGAAGCAAGATTGCGACTCTTCGCAATCTCCCCTGCGCTGGAACACAAGCGAACCTGTATCGTGACAGTGCAGCCACACTCCCACAAAATCTCCAAAACTGCTTTGTCCTGCCAAGTGCAAGCACACATCAGTCAGATGAATCAATAACATGTCATGTCATGTGAACACAAGCAGCAACTGTCCTGGGAGACTAGGGCTTTGAAGACGGCCAAGTACCAAGCCCACAACACAAACACGCCGCTAGCAAGATGCAACGAGCTGTTGAACTCTTCGTGAATCACGTCAGATGCTGACTCCGTGAGGACAATCATCTCACAAGGCCACGTCAGCCGGTTTCGTGACGTTTTTTGTTTCTTCTTGGCAGCTTCACGCGATACAACTGTGCTGAAAGCAACTTTCTTGGAGAAGAAAGCGTCTTCGAAAGTTTGGAGATCCTGCCAGCACACATCCTCAGACGCACTGGCAAAAGCTTCGGTGGCCAGCCACAGCGCGAGGCCACTGGCTTCGTAAAGTCCAGATGATGTCAGGGACGCTTGGCAGTCATCTTTGCTCCACACAGCCTGACAAACGACAACGGTCAAACAATAAATGACATTGATCGACATGCGCCCGCCTTGTATCCGGTCAAATCCCCCATCTTGGCTTCTGCGTTGATGGCAAGCGGCGGTGTCTTGAACATCTGCTTGGCCTGCGGAAACTTCAGAGGGAGCTGGCTGCGGACCTCGGGCAGGCACGGCATGCAGCACTGTTAGCCGCGAGACGGGACACGGTATCAAGAACTCAGCGAAGGGCCCATGGCACGATGTTTGCCAGGGCTTCTTGAGCACTGGCCTGCTTCACATGGCGTGCCACACATCATCATCACACACGTCATACTGCTCCGAAAATGCTGAGCTCAGAACGGTTGGGTCGGTGGGCAAATCCGGCACTTTTGCCATTGAGCGCGAGTACAGAAGCCTGGGAACCTGGGAGCCGAGTAGCCTTCCACGGAACCGTTTGGAGTCTTGCGGTGCAGCGCAAGGCAATAAGACTGCTGCAGTGCAGGACATGCTGCAAACAAACACAAACTGACGTCGACAGCGGTCCTTTGTAGTCGTGGGCCCTGCCACAGTTTGTCGACGAGCGGCTTGAGCTTTACATGTCCATTTAAATCAAGTTGGCAGCAAAGTAAGGAAGCATCAAAATCCTACTATGCTGCTGATGAGTCATCTAAACATGACGACACCAAGCCGGCGCCACATGGACCTTGGAGCCTGGGAGCCTAGGAGCCTGGGAGACGCCTCAGCTGGGCATCAACGGCAGCGAGGGCATCCTGGTCGCGGCGGAGCTGCTTGTTGGAGACGTCCACCTGTTCCTTCAAGCGCCGTTTGTGCTCCACCAGCTTGGAGCGCTGAGCCTCAAGGAGAATGTCTGAGTGCTTCCTGGGGTTGCTCATGTTCACGATGACCATCTCGATCCCGGACCTGCGTACCTTCAAGTTGCCGGTGCGGATCCGCTCTGCCAGGTCATTGCCCTTGAGCATCCAGAAGTACCCCATCGGATGGAGAACCGGCGGTGACTGGTTGATGACGCCCTCGCAGCTGAACTCGAGCATGTCCATGTCGAGCTGCTTGAGGGCAAAAAAACCCAACGTGGCCGCTGCGTGCGTGGACGAAGAAACCGGGAACAGGGATGCACCGGGATCCGGAAGGAACGGATCCCCCTGCGCAGCGAACACGTGGTTCCGGGCCAAGAAGTTCACGAGGGCAGATGTGTCCTCCTTGCTAATGTCGAAGCCGCCGCCGCCGCCGCCTTCCTCCGACTTGACCGCCGTGTAGCACATGAAGCCCAAACCCCCGCCAAGGTCGGGCCCGGGTGCAAGGGTCTGCCAGGCGCGGCTGGTCGTGGCCTGCACCATGACGTGCCTTGATCGGACGCAATACCCTGGACCCCTAAACCCCTAAACCCCTGAACCCTTGAACCCCTGAACCTCTGAACCCCTGAGCCTATAATTAATATAAAATTAAATAACAATAAATGAAAAGACTTCCTGGCGTCCGATGTACTCGAATTCAAGGCTCCAGTTCGCCTCGTCGTGGAAAGGCAGCTCCTGGCAAGGATCCGAGAACAGCGGAACATAGTAGCCGCCATCCTCCACCACAATGTCTCTTGCAGAGCACGCTTCGGCCAGATTTTTCTTGGTGAACAGTGTGAGAACCACGAACTGGGTCTCCCCAATGGCTTCTGTCAGCTGGCGGCGCGATGAGCGCAGCTTCGCCTTCACAGGCTTGTCTGCAGCAGACGGGGCCGCCCCCAACTTGCGCATGGCTTCCTTGCGCTGCCATGTGATGGCGTCCAGTTTCGTCGCCAGAAACAAGGCACGGAAGCCGATCTCCGGTGACTCGTAATAGGAATCCTTCTCAAACTCGGAAGCCGCCTCCACACTCTTCTCGTAGTCACTTGCCCTCAGCGCACAGTAGCCGAGACGCGACCAAGATCTCTGAGACTGAGTCTCTATCACTGGGTTCTCCTCCGGCTCGGCGATGATGGTGGGTGCCATATCTGCGGCGGCTGCTTTAGGATCGGCTGCGGCCATTTTCGCAGGCGGCATTGGGACCTAGTAGCCTATGTGAGCCAGGGAGCCTTGGAGCCTGTTGCCGCAGAAGCCTCGTATCAGATGCTGATAGTGACATGGCAAGACTGACACAACACACTGTCGCATGCAACTGTCATGTTCTGACAACTCAGCCACACAGCCAACCATGACTGAAATGAAACGACTTTGGGCCTGCCCCTCGACGTCCAGCTTGTCGACGACAACAGCCTCAGACAATGCAGTGACAAGTGACATGTGCATTGAAGGGTCATTTGCGTGCGTTGAAGGGTCATTCGTGTGCATTGAAGGGTGACAGGTGCTTCTTTCATCATTAAGGCACTGCTAACGTGACCCTTGGATGCACTCAAAACACCCTTGGATGCATGGAACAAGAGCTGCCGGGACCCTTGGATGCATCCAAAACACCCTTGGATGTAGCGCCGCGGCGATTGGCGCGAATCCTGCCTGTATTGAAATGAAAGAGGAAGGCTATTGCAAGGGACAAATGGAACGTCAATACACCAGGGATTGGCACCAATCCATGGTGTATTGCATCCTACCATTGTCCTGCAATTAAACAACTGCAGGGGAAGTGAATTGCAAGGCCGTTTTGTCCTGCCAATACGCCCCGGATTGGCACCAATCTGCAGTGTATTGAGCAGGGGCTTGCAACAGGCTCTGTTGCAGGCACCTGCTGCCCCAGACAAGGTTAACCCTGCCTTGCGACACAGGCCCCCTGTACATTCCTGTGCGAACGACTAGACTTAAAATGATTCGACCCCAGGAAAATTCCTGCCTGCGAACCTGGGAGCCAAGGAGCCAAGGAGCCAAAGAGCACTGTCATTAACTGCTGCAGTACAGGACTATGACGCACGAACTTTCTTGGGTTTCTTGGGGGGCAAATGCCTCATCTGTACACCAGCACCGGACAATGTCCGCTTCTGGGACAACCCGCGGACGGTGCGGAGGAAATTCCAGATATCGGCCTCTCCATTGATCTTGTAGGTGGTGCGCCTCTTGGTAGCAAATTGAGTGGGCAGTGGTGTGCCGATAGCAACACGCCACTTCGACTGGGGCAACTTCTCACAGAATCGCAGGGCCTCGACGATGGCACGGGTCCTGACTGATTGAACTTAAATGAACCCAAACCCAACCCTAGACAATAAACCCTTCAACCCGAAACCCTTGAACCTCAGTGTCTGTGCCACCGAGCAACAGTTGACAGCTCTTGGCGATCTCAAGGCCGACCAGCCTCGAAGTTGCAGCTGTGTTGAAGGACAAGAACGACTTCTCAGCATCAATTGTCGGATTGTCCAAGTATGCCAGAATCGCCTCCCTGGAGGCAAGCACTTTGCCACAGCCGTACGCAATGATCAAGGCAGGAACCTGGGATGAAACACGTCAACGTGTACCAGCAGTGACGATCTAAGCCTGGCATCATCCGACTTTAAACATTTTAATTAAAAGCTTGGGACCAGTCGGTCGCTGCGGACCGTCTCCACATCGGACAGTTGTTCGAGGACCAGGATATCGGCGGATTCATACTCGTACGGTCCAAGAATCTGGAAATGCTTGTTGCCTTGCAGCGACTTGCTGTCCGTGTAGCGACGATAGACCGGACATAGCTTCAGAGCTCGTTTGCGGAGGATGCTTTGCAAGACGGATGACCGATCCTTCTCGTGGCCGTGCTGCACCATGCGCAAACCGCCAAGCCGTGCCGCCGTTGTTGTGTAAGCAATCTTGCCAGAGGATCGTCTCCGCGCTTCCTCTTGGTGACCTTGGCTGGATGACAATGACAATGTGTATGACACTTCAAATGACTTAGCACGGAAAGCAACCGTTGTGCTGCTGAGTCACCGTCATATTTCTGCTGTGTGCGTGCACGGAAATTCTCCAAATGCTTGAGGGCATCTGGTGTGGGGCGGGCGAAAGCCCAACGTGTGCCAGCAACGCTGTTCTGGGCAGAGGCAGACGCTGCCGGCAAAGGCAGGCTCAAGCCCGGCACGAAAGAGGCCGGCTTCCACGACCTGCCTTTCGAAGCAGCTGCCTCTGCTCTCTTCGCTGCCTCGGCGGCGGCTGCTTCACGGCCTCTGACAATTGCAGCCAGAGTTCCAGAACGTGCCTGGCGTGGCTTGCTGGGCCCCTGCTTTCGTTCTTTGTTGTAGGTCATGCGGAACCGACGCCCAAAGTGACGAATCCACAGTTCACCACAAAGAACCCCGAAGTCAGTTGGGTCAGCACGGCACCTTCGCTCTCCGGCTTCCGGAAAAATTCTTCCTCTCGCTGGGGACCTTCAACTGCCACCTCGAGGATGGAGGCAATGGTTGAGCCATTTGGAGTGAGGGGTCCGGAATGCGCCTCCAGCTGTGTGAGCAAGTGTCCCAAATCCCTTTCCAGCGTGGTCGTGTTGATCTTCAAGGACAAGAAGAAAGCAATGAGGGCATGACAATCCTCTGTCCATGGAAGTTTGTGTGCATGCCGTGCACGCCACGCTGGCCGAAGCAACCAAGACCACGCATGTTTGTTCCCGAAGCCTGGGTCCTTTGACTTAGCTGCTTCTAGAAGAGGATGCAATTTGCGAGCAAATCGTCCAAACAGCACGGCTGTACCGTGCGAAAGCTTGAGCATATCACAGAGCTTGCGTGTAGAGTCCACTAGCTCCTGTTGTCGGTTCGTCTCCTGCCACAGCCGAAGGTTGAATACCTGCAGAGCCACGGCGATCTCATCCTCCGTCAGATCTACTCGCAAACGCTCCAGCATCGCCTCGACCACGTGCGCCATAGTTCCCATGATCTGCCTTACATCAGAAATGCCGGCCTTCGTGCACAGGTAGTGGACTCTGTTGCCATAGAAGATCCTAGGTTTGCCACGGCGGGCATACCAGCGAAGCCTACTGGAACACAACCGCTATGACGACGACAAACTTGCAGGGTAGTTGCGGCTCTGGTGTCTGGATCTCCTCGTAAACTAACTGGGTTGCACACCTCCTGGGAGCCTGGGAGCCTGGAGCCTCGGAGCCGTCCACGGAACTGGGAACCTGCGAGCTGTCGGAGAGGATGTATCCATCCACAAATAAGAACCGCTGGCGCTTGGTGAACTCTTCCAGCACTCTGGGGGTGCAGGATACATCTGGATCCTCAATGTCAAAGGTCCTGCGCAAGAAACCCAGGCACTCAGATGTGTAGTCGCAAGTGAGTCCACAGCGCATGAGGGCTGCTGCATTCATGTTTTGCAAGGCGCGCTCTGCTCGGGAGCGAATCTCGACCGTGTTTCTCTCCTGTGTGTCATACAACGGACATTTCAACATACATGACATACATGCGTAGAGTAACATACA
>CAJNDT010006202.1:872926-950426 GCA_905221615.1 Symbiodinium sp. CCMP2592 | reverse complement strand
ATTGTGGAGCAGGCTGAACGGCTTGCAGCTGAAGCCGGCAATGTACAGGTGAACGAACGGTGCCTTGTCAGCATCCAGGACACTGTGGAACAGTACCGAGGGCTTGGTATTAGCCTCGATAACCGACCGAGGACCAGCAGCCACCTCACTCCCAAACAAATGCTGGTGCGTGATGCCGAGCTCCCTAAGGCCATGGATCGGTGCATCAATGCCACTGCAATCAGTTCCCACCAACAATCTTTGTGGAAGTTTGGCCGCCCCGAGACCAAAACGGGCATGAGTGGCACCGATGCTGGCCTCGGTGGCACTCTGAAAGCCGGACCCCCAGCCGTCCAGCCACTGCCTCAAAGTGCCTGGAATCATGGCGGCAGCGACTCTACTGGGCCTTGGAGCCTGAGAGCCTGGGTGCCTGGGTGCCTGGAGCCTTGAATGCAACGGTAACGTTTAAATTGCTGCACTTGCTGACAACTTCAAACTTCGCGACGAGTGACTGGCACTGGGACAGAAGCAACGGCGATGATCCCACCAGACCAGTACCCCTCAATGACCCTTGGATGCACACAAAACACCCTTAGATGCAGTGCCTGGCCTGATCGTTGCATCCAAGGGTCATCCGGGTGCATTGAAGGGTCCTTTCAAGTTTTGGTGTGTGCTTTGCTGAAGGAATACAGGTGGTACAGGGTGGGGTTTAGGATAAAGGTGGCTTGGTGTCGAGGGTTTCGAGTGTAACCTGGGTTTCAGCAATTGACCCTTGGATGCACACAAAACACCCTTAGATGCAGTGCCTGGCCTGATCGTTGCATCCAAGGGTCATCCGGGTGCATTGAAGGGTCCTGTCAAGTTTTGGTGTGTGCTTTGCTTAAGGAATTTACAGGGTGTACAGGGGGGCTTTAAGGATTTAGGTGGTTTGGTAACGAGGGTTTCGAGTGTAACCTGGGTTTCAACTATCATCGACGAACAACAATGACGAGTTTGAAGACTTGTATCAATCTTTGTGGAAGCTTGGTCGCCCCGAGACCAAAACGTGCTGGCATCGGTGGCACTCTGAAAGCCCGAACCCCAGCCATCCAGCCACTGCCTCAAAGTGCCTGGAGACGCACGGAGGGCTGGTAGACATGCAGCCTCAGGGGCTTGGAGCCTGAGAGCCTGAGAGCCTGGGCGCCTGGGGGCCTGGGGGCCTGGAGCCTTGAATGCAAAGTTTGAATTCTGCACTTGCACAACTTCAGACTTCGCGACGAGTGACTGGCACTGGGACAGAAGCAAAGCCGATGATCCCAGCAGTAAAGCCTCCCCCTCATTGCAGGAACAATCTGGCGGGACAACAGGATCCCTGGCCCAGATTTTGCCCCAGCTGGCGCATTAGCCCATTGGCCCAGCTGTCATCTGCCACTGCCTTGGCAGGTTGGCCTCAAGGCTGAGTTCCTGCGGCCCGACACCCGGCCAACGGTGCCCACAGTGACGTAACGGCAGCGTACACTGTGTGGGTAGGGTCAAAATGCACACTCTACTAGGCCTTGGAGCCTGAGAGCCTGGGTGCCTTGGTGCCTGGAGCCTTGAATGCAACGTTTAAGTTGAATGCAGCACTTGCTGACAACTTCAAACTTCGCGACGAGTGACTGGCACTGGGACAGAAGCAAAGGCGATGATCCCACCAGACCAGTACCCCTCAATGACCCTTGGATGCACACAAAACACCCTTAGATGCAGTGCCTGGCCTGATCGTTGCATCCAAGGGTCATCCGGGTGCATTGAAGGGTCCTGTCAAGTTTTGGTGTGTGCTTTGCTTAAGGAATACAGGGGGTACAGGGGGCTTTAGGATTTAGGTAGTTTGGTGTCCAGGGTTTCGAGTGTAACCTGGGTTTCAGCAATTATCGACGATCAAGAACGGGGTTTAGGGTTTACTTTCATTTTAACTTATTATTTAATTAAATGTTACTTAATTTAAAATAATAATTTTGAAATTAAACTTTAACCCTAAACCCTAAACCCTCATGGGGGCTGTTAGGGGTTGAAGCCTTTACTGGAGTGGGCATTTTAGGGGTACCAGGCTTTAGGGAGCGGGCTATGGGCAGGGTGTTAGGCTTACGGCGGGGTCATAGGCGTTCAAAGGGATTTTAATGAATCGACTGCAGCCGAGTACCGTAAGATGGTGATAATCTTAAGGGTTTAGGGTCTGGAATTTAATAGGGTCCAGGGTTTAGGGTTTAGACGATTTATGGCCTACTTTCAACAAAAACGTTGCTAAACCCCGCCACTACCTCTTTAATCATTTTTGTGAGGGGTTTGCCAAACAAAATCCTTCGGAGCCTTGGAGCCTTGGAGCCTAGGGGCCCTCGCGGACGCGTGACGCGTGCGTGACAATGTGTTTCTGTCACGCTATACGCGCATGTACGCGCTTCTGAGGGTCCGTGGACCGGAGCGCCGGCTCACAGCCGCTGCGCAGTCTCCATGCGTTTGTGGTCTGGAACTTCCAGTACCGCATGGCTGTGGCGTTGCCGTGCTGCCATGTGCAGCCCCAGTTTGCCGCGACCGGCAGGCAATTGTACTCGCCGTATGGCCTCCAGGATTGCCCCGTGGAGTTGTTGCCATACCACGCTTAGCTCGTCCCAATTCGAGCAGCGTGTTCATAGGGCTGAGCCCCGCGGCGATGCCCGATACGGGACATGCCTTTGTGTGAACTCCGGTTTAGGATTTAGGGATTTAAGGGTTTAGGGATTTAGGGGTTTAGGGTTTTAGGGTTTTCGGGGTTTAGGGGTTTAGGGGTTTAGGGGTCTAGGGGTCTAGGGTAGGGTTTTAGGGGTTTAGGGGTTTAGGGTTTAGGGGTTTAGGGGTTTAGGGTTTAGGGTTTACAGGGGTTTAGGGTTTTTTTGATGCGATGGCAGAGGGGTTTAGGGTTTAGGGGATTGGGGTTTAGGGTTTCGGGGCTAAGGGTTTAAGGCTACCTAGCAAGGACGAAGCCCGCATTGCAGGGTAACTCCGAAGCAACAGGGTTAAGGGTTTGTAAGGATTTAGGGTTTAGGGTTTGTAAGGGTTTAGGGTTTGTAAGGATTTAGGGTTCAGGGTTTGCAAGGATTTAGGGTTTAGGGTTTGTAAGGACTTAGGGTTTAGGGTTTATCGGATTTAGGGTTTAGGGTTTGTAAGGACTTAGGGTTTAGGGTTTAGGGTTTGTAAGGATTTAGGGTTTAGGGTTTGTAAGGACTTAGGGTTACGGGTTTAAGTAAGGATTTAGGGTTCAGGGTTTGCAAGGACTTAGGGTTAAGGGTTTGTAAGGACGTAGGCTTAGGGTTTAGGGTTTGTAAGGAATTAGGGTTTAGGGTTTGTAAGGACTTAGGGTTTAGGGTTTAAGTAAGGATTTAGGGTTCAGGGCTTGCAAGGACTTAGGGTTAAGGGTTTGTAAGGACTTAGGGTTTAGGGTTTAAGGATTTAGGGTTCAGGGTTTGCAAGGACTTAGGGTTAAGGGTTTGTAAGGACTTAGGCTTAGGGTTTAGGGTTTGTAAGGCCTTAGGGTTTAGGGTTTGTAAGGACTTAGGGTCTAGGGTTTGGGCTTTAAGGGTTTTGGAATTAACTTAATGGAACCTTCCGCGAGTCCCTAAACCCTAAATTCCTTACAAGCCCTAAACCCTAAGCCTAAGTCCTTACAAACCCTTCACCCTAACTCCTTGCAAACCCTGAACCCTAAATCCTTACTTAAACCCTAAACCCTAAGTCCTTACAAACCCTAACTAAATCCTTACAAACCCTAAACCCTAAGCCTAAGTCCTTACAAACCCGAACCCGCCTCCGGCTCCAGCGCGGATTCCGCTGCCGAGCCTCGGCGAGTAAGGTTTAGGGTTTAGGGTTTAGGGTTTAGGGTTTTCGACGCTCACACTCGCACAGGCAGGCAAGGCTCCACGGGTTTAGGGTTTAGGGTTTATGGATACCCTTCAAAAAAGCCTGAATTCCCGCTGGCCTGAGCAGGCAAGCCGGGCCGGGATGAAGATCGCCTGCCGCGGGGGGGGGGGTTCTGCGGTTTATCGGGCTGGGGGGTTTTACTTGACAAGCTGATTGAAGAAAGCATTGTTTTTGCATGTGCGCTCGCTGTCGGCCGCACGGCTGGAGGGTGCAGGCAACATCGACTAGACTTGACGTTGCTCTGCACATGCCAGGATTCTGGCCAGCTGGACAATGCCAGGATTCCGTCGTGGCTGGCTGGCTTGAAATCTTTGAATTGGCACAAGCTGCTTGTCCCCCTGTGCGTTCGGCCAAGATCCTAAGCCTAGGAGCCTTGGGAGCCTGGGAGCCTTGGAACCTTGAACTTGAGTGAAACAAAGCTATAATACATTTACACATGAATCATATCACTTTTGTATTATTGTCATTAATATAAATCATGGCTCCTCAAGACATCCCAGCCTTAGAACCTAGGAGCCTAGGGGCCTGGGGATCGCCTGTGCAAAACAAAGCCAGCCAGCAATGAAACAGTCAGCAGGCTTCACTGATCAGGGTTCCTGGTGCCTGAGTATTTCATGGCCAAGTCGACCTGTCGCCCCCATTTACCGCACCGGCAGAGGGTGACCGTGTACGGCCTGCCAATGGCATCCAGGTGCCGCTGAAACTTCATCACCAAGGGCACCCGCTTCCACAGGATCACGCGTTCCTGGGATGGAAGGTTATCAGTCAAGTTAATACTAAACTATTTTATTTAAAATCGCCCAGGCGCCAGAGTGTAGCCATCCAAGAAGAGCCCGAAGTCGTCCCCATCGCCCAGGTAGGCGAAGGTCACCTCCCTCTTCTTCGAGAAGCGGAAGTCCTCCATGGTCTCGTCCAGATCGCCCTTGATCACCTCACAGAACGGCATCTTCGTCTCAGTGACGAACTTCTTCGAAGCGCAAACCGTCGCTGGGATCAGGCCGATGGAGTAGAAATAGCCTTGATCGGTCGCCCACAAAGACTTGGATCCGTACAGCGCCGCCATCTCAAGGCCGTCGGCAGGGAGTGGCGTAATGAAGTGCCCAAACCCGGCATCCATCCGGGCAGTGTTGGTCATCACCTCCGACCGCCTTGGATTTTTATCTAATTAATAAATAATTTAATCATAACGGAACGGCACAAAATACTGAGCCAAGTTGCCGCAGGGCTTGGTTGAAGACAGCAAGCCGCACGCCGCACTTGTACAGCTTGTTTTCATACTCCTCGGTGAAGCGCTCGCGGAGGAAACTGTTTTGGAGCATCATCTCGTTCCTCTCCTCCACGGATGCGAAGGTCTGCGCAGCAATGCCTATCGGAGCAGATCTTGGTACCGCTGACAGGAACCCGCATTTGTTCAAGAACATGGAGGCAAAGGCCAAGACATCCTGGGCGTACGATGACACCGACAAGAGCAAGCCATCCGTCATGATCGGCAGTGACCATCCTGCCCACTGGGGATCCTGGTCCTTGGTTAAGTCTGGACTCAGTCGAATGAGTCATATATAATAAGTCAAACGATGCAAACAATCTGTTACTCCAACTTCGATCTAGCCTAGCCAGGGTTCGAAGCGATTCAACATACATCCTCGCGCAGCCCCGTTTGCTATGTATGGGAACAAGAGGATGCGGACCACCTTTTCGTCAGGCGCATAGAGAAACTGATCCAGAAGCTCCCGGATGCAGCACGCCACCTCAGTGCAATTAATAATAATTACATTCATTCACAGATTTAAGTTAATTAATAACTTCATCAGGCTCAGGTACAACAGAGTACACCTGCGGCGTTGCATTCTGCGGCGGCATGGACGTCGCGATGCTCTGCAACTTGGGCATAACCTCCATGTCTTCCCACGGGAAATCTGAGTTGACACGATCTTCAGAACAATTCAAATGAAAAACTAAACTACAACCTACTATATTAATATGATTAATTATTATGATTACTAAATTAATTATTAATTATTATATTATTAAATTAAATTTTAATGTTATTCTGCCGAGGTACATGCTATGATGCCACAATTGTCGGAAAAACTGCCGTCTGGGTAGAATGAGCTGCGATACGCATTGAACCCTGCCAGTGCCCACGTGAACTGCTCACTCGTGTCGTAACGGTCTCTCAGCAGGTCCGGCGCTTGCTTCAGGTGCCTGGAGGATCTATAATAATAATAATTATTAAAATAAAAAACTGATTAATTATAAGTTCAAAGCAATAAACCAAATAATTAATGTAACATCTAACTTGAACTCCCAGTCGTTTAAGCCAATGTGCATATAGTGGGACTGGAGATCCGTAGCCTTGTAGCGCAGCATCGCCGGTTTGATCATGGACTGAAGGACTTGTGGGATGTTCTCGCCGACATCCGACGAAGTGGCATCGTCACTGGCCCTTGCCAACGAAGTCGATCCCGAGCCAGGCTGCTGCTGCTGCTGGTCCTCCTTTTTGGCGGGATCTGAGACCACTGTGAAGCCCTCCGAATCCACCGTCTCGGACGGCTGTGCAGCCGCAGCTGCGGCGGTGTCCGTGGACTCGACCGCCTTCGCTCGGAGCTTCAATGCAGCCATGATGTCACTGTCCGCGCTGCTTGACATATGCTAACCCAGGAACTGGTCTGACTCCTGCTTCAGGAGCCTGAAACCTGGGAGCCTGAAAGAGCCTGGGAGCCACCGTGACAGGAAACGCAAGTGAAAGCAGCTGACTGTGATTGCATGTGGTGCACGGCAAACACTCCAGGCATGCATGCAACACTCCGCAGGTGCATGCAAAACTGGCGGCTTGCCTTCACGAAGAGCCGCGGCGGCCGTCGGCAGGTGTTCAAAACCTCAGTGGAACTGACTGAAAGTGCCTGGGAGCCTAAAGTGCCTGGGAGCCACCGTGACAGGAATTTCAAGTCAAAGCAGCTGACTGTCATTGCATGTGGTGCTCGGCAAACACTCCAGCGGCAACACTCGCAAGTCAAAGCAACTGACTGTGATTGCATGTGGTGCTCGGCAAACACTCCATTGGCAACACTCCACGGGTGCGTGCAAAACTCGCGGATTGCCTTTGCAGAGCCGCGGCGGCCGTCGGCAGGTGTTCAAACCTCAGTGGAACTGACTGAAACCTGGGAGCCTAAAGTGCCTGGGAGCCTTTAAAGTGAAAGCTGCTGACTGTCATTGCATGTGGTGCTCGGAAAACACTCCAGCGGCAACACTCGCAAGTCAAAGCAGCTGACTGTGATTGCATGTGGTGCGCGGCAAACACTCTAGGCATGCATGCAACACTCCACGGGTAAATGCAAAACTAGCGGCTTGTCTTCGAAGAGCCGCGGCGGCCGTCGGCAGGTGTTCAAACCTCAGTGGAACTGACTGAAACCTGGGAGCCTAAAGTGCCTGGGAGCCTTTAAAGTGAAAGCTGCTGACTGTCATTGCATGTGGTGCTCGGCAAACACTCCAGCGGCAACACTCGCAAGTCAAAGCAGCTGACTGTGATTGCATGTGGTGCACGGCAAACACTCTGGGCATGCATGCAACACTCCATGGGTAAATGCAAAACTGGCGGCTTGTCTTCGCAGAGCCGCGGCGGCCGTCGGCAGGCGTTCAAAACCTCAGTGGAACTGACTGAAACCTGGGAGCCTAAAGTGCCTGGGAGCCTAAAGTGCCTGGGAGTCACCGTGACAGGAATCGCAAGTCAAAGCAGCTGACTGTCATTGCATGTGGTGCTCGGCAAACACTCCAGCGGCAACACTCGCAAGTCAAAGCAGCTGACTGTCATTGCATGTGGTGCTGGGCAAACACTCCAGGGGCAACACTCCACGGGTGCATGCAAAACTGGTGGCTTGTCTTCGAAGAGCCGCGGCGGCCGTCGGCAGGTGTTCAAAACCTCAGTGGAACTGACTGAAACCTGGGAGAGCCTAAAGTGCCTGGGAGCCTAAAGTGAAAGCAGCTGACTGTCATTGCATGTGGTGCTCGGCAAACACTCCAGTGGCAACACTCGCAAGTCAAAGCAGCTGACTGTGATTGCATGTGGTGCACGGCAAACACTCTAGGCATGCATGCAACACTCCACGGGTAAATGCAAAACTGGCGGCTTGTCTTCGAAGAGCCGCGGCGGCCGTCGGAGGAAACCTCAGTGGAACTGAGTGAAACCTGGGAGCCTAAAGTGCCTGGGAGCCTAAAGTGAAAGCTGCTGACTGTCATTGCATGTGGTGCTCGACAAACGCTCCAGTGGCAACACTCGCAAGTCAAAGCAGCTGACTGTGATTGCATGTGGTGCACGGCAAACACTCTAGGCATGCATGCAACACTCCACGGGTGCATGCAAAACTGGCGGCTTGTCTTCAAACTTCGAAGAGCCGCGGCGGCCGTCGGCAGGTGTTCAAAACCTCAGTGGGGCTGACTGAAACCTGGGAGCCTAAAGTGCCTGGGAGCCTAAAGTGAAAGCAGCTGACTGTCATTGCATGTGGTGCTCGACAAACACTCCAGTGGCAACACTCGCAAGTCAAAGCAGCTGACTGTGATTGCATGTGGTGCACGGCAAACACTCTAGGCATGCATGCAACACTCCACGGGTAAATGCAAAACTAGCGGCTTGTCTTCGAAGAGCCGCGGCGGCCGTCGGCAGGTGTTCAAACCTCAGTGGAACTGACTGAAACCTGGGAGCCTAAAGTGCCTGGGAGCCTAAAGTGAAAGCAGCTGACTGTCATTGCATGTGGTGCTCGGCAAACACTCCAGTGGCAACACTCGCAAGTCAAAGCAGCTGACTGTGATTGCATGTGGTGCACGGCAAACACTCTAGGCATGCATGCAACACTCCACGGGTAAATGCAAAACTGGCGGCTTGTCTTCGAAGAGCCGCGGCGGCCTTCGGCAGGAAACCTCGGTGGAACTGAGTGAAACCTGGGAGCCTAAAGTGCCTGGGAGCCTAAAGTGCCTGGGAGCCTAAAGTGAAAGCAGCTGACTGTCATTGCATGTGGTGCTCGGCAAACACTCCAGTGGCAACACTCGCAAGTCAAAGCAGCTGACTGTGATTGCATGTGGTGCACGGCAAACACTCTAGGCATGCATGCAACACTCCACGGGTGCATGCAAAACTGGCGGCTTGTCTTCAAACTTCGAAGAGCCGCGGCGGCCGTCGGCAGGTGTTCAAAACCTCAGTGGAACTGACTGAAACCTGGGAGCCTAAAGTGCCTGGGAGCCTAAAGTGAAAGCAGCTGACTGTCATTGCATGTGGTGCTCGGCAAACACTCCAGTGGCAACACTCGCAAGTCAAAGCAGCTGACTGTGATTGCATGTGGTGCACGGCAAACATTCTTCGAAGACAAGCCGCTCTCTCTCTCTCCCCCGAGTCCGTGTGAGAGAGAGAGAGCGGCTTGTCTTCGAAGAGCCGCGGCGGCCGTCGGCAGGTGTTCAAACCTCAGTGGAACTGACTGAAACCTGGGAGCCTAAAGTGCCTGGGAGCCTAAAGTGAAAGCAGCTGACTGTCATTGCATGTGGTGCTCGGCAAACACTCCAGTGGCAACACTCGCAAGTCAAAGCAGCTGACTCTGATTGCATGTGGTGCACGGCAAACACTCAAGGCATGCATGCAACACTCCATGGGTAAATGCAAAACTGGCGGCTTGTCTTCGCAGAGCCGCGGCGGCCGTCGGCAGGCGTTCAAAACCTCAGTGGAACTGACTGAAACCTGGGAGCCTAAAGTGCCTGGGAGCCTAAAGTGCCTGGGAGCCGCCGTGACAGGAATCGCAAGTCAAAGCAGCTGACTGTCATTGCATGTCATGCTATAACATGATTTTTGCTCTCGTCCTGCCCCCCCCCCCCCCTGAGGCTGCGGCTGCGGCTGCGGCCACAGCCGAAGAGTGATCACGACGAAGTCCATGAAGACATGGCGGCACGGGTTAGGGGTGGGCCTTGAGCCTGGCAGCCTGGGAGCCTTGGAGCCACCACCTACTGTAGTCTGACTGACTGAGCCTGGACCTGCATGCTGGGGTCTGACCGAGCCTGGTGCATTGTTCTGGGTCTGTGCATGCATGCTGGGGTCTGACCCAGCCTGGTGCA
This sequence comes from Symbiodinium sp. CCMP2592, assembly GCA_905221615.1. NCBI lineage: Eukaryota > Dinophyceae > Suessiales > Symbiodiniaceae > Symbiodinium > Symbiodinium sp. CCMP2592. The sequence goes on along the minus strand of CAJNDT010006202.1, from coordinate 940,442 downwards.
TTGTTCTGGGTCTGACCGAGCCTCGTGCATTGGTCTGTGCATGCATGCTGGGGTCTGACCGAGCCTGGTGCATTGTTCTGGGTCTGTGCATGCATGCTGGGGTCTGACCCAGCCTGGTGCATTGTTCTGGGTCTGACCGAGCCTCGTGCATTGGTCTGTGCATGCATGCTGGGGTCTGACCGAGCCTGGTGCATTGTTCTGGGTCTGTGCATGCACGCTGGGGCCTCGGTCGGGGATGCACGGGCATCCCTCACCCCCGCAAGATGTCAGTGGTGGGACCACAGACATCTTGCGGGGGTGATGGATGTCTCTATCCATGCACGCTGGGGCCTCGGTCGGGGTTCATGCACGCACATCCTTCACCCCTGCAAGATGTCGGTGGTGGGACCACAGACATCTTGCAGGGGTGAGGGATGTCCGTGCATCCCCCGACAGGCATCAACTCCAACCAGGTGTTTCCACTGGAAACACCTGGTTGGATTGATGCCTGGTCTGACCCCTCGAGCCTGAAGGCTGCAGTTGGTTGTATGCAATGAACCCCACAAAACACCAAAAAATTAAAAATCCCCGAAACGGCCACCAAGATTATCACCATCATTACTTTTATTATTCTTATTATCATTATTCTTCTTCTCATTATTATTATATACCGTTATTCTTATGAATACTATTATTATGATTATTCCCTGAACCCTGAAACCGCTGAAAACCGTGGAGACCTGAAGCCTGACCATTGTAGCGAAACCAGCAAGGCGGCCATGTCTGCAAGAGCTCGCAGCTGCGAGGCCACCGAAGACCTGCTCAGAAGAGGGCTTCGAGCTTTCAGCGCTCACACTCAGACAATCAGGGCTTCGAGCTTTCGGGGTTTAAGGCATTTCGGGCCACAGTTGATGGCAGCTCCGACGATCTGTGGTTTACGACTGCCAGACCTGCACTCAGCGCAAGAAGCCCTTGAAACAGCCGGCAACGTCCGACTCTCCACACATATCGTTGGTTTCGACTCGCCTCGCACCCTCGCCGCAGCAAGCAAGGTTTACGAGGTCTCCACAACAGGCAGGCTTCTTCAGCTGCCCCCCGCCGGTCCCTGTTCTGTGATGGCCCGACCAAGACTAAACAAGCCCATGCTCTGGATACACTAGGTCAAAGTAACAAACCTCAAGTTTCAAGCTCGGATGCCTGATGTGTTGGCAATCTAGAATGTGCTGTTTCGGTGAGAAAGGATCTCAAACCTTCTACGCCTGGGGGCCAAAGCCTCTAAACTAAATCTACAAAGGCAGTTTCCGGTTTCACTCGGAGAAGTCTACGACAAGTACGAAAGCCCCAGCCCCTAGTGTAAGTGTTCAACATCGCATCCAAAAGACTCAACAGGCAAAACAAGCCAGAAGACAAACCACGACAGCGAGCAGCCCAGCTATCCGCAACTGTCTTGGCAATTGCCTCCTTCGAAACTACACTTGTATGCAAAGGTCCCCGAGCATGTGTAGCACAGGCCAGCGAATCTGAATAACTAGACCGGGGCTTCCGGTGGCATTGTGGATAGTTGCCTGAAGGAAATTGTGGGGGACCTGCCTGGCCGGCTATACTATTTCCCTATAGGAGATTTGATTTGCGGGGTTCCTTATTAGAACCATGGTATACTATAGCCCCTACACCCTATCCTTGTTGTTAAGGCTCCTATAGTATAAAATAGCCCTAGAACCCAGTCCCCTTCCCCAAGCCTCAGAGATCCCAGCTCGGACCATGCGCCCGTGGCCAGCGCCGGCCAGGGAAGTGCGCGACGGAGAAGGGTTTCCTGGGATGACACCATCTACGTAAGTCGAAGCCTTCATTGCATTTAATATAGGGGCCTTAATGAGTAGAACAAGGTTTTGGGGCCCAAAAATCTATAGTTGCAATAAGGAGCCCCCAAAAGCCCCTATGGTAGGCTTTTGCAATGTCTCCATGTGCTCTATCCAGAAGCTCGACCCGAGTCCTATGACGGACGCGGCTACCGCACTCAAAGCGAGCTTTTGAAGTTAGACAGTACCTAGACCCCCCAACTACTCTCTACTATGCCCCAAATACCGACTATTAAGTGTCATCACTTGGAAGGGCAGGGGACTTAGTAAGTAGGTTATAAGTAGAGTTATAAGTACCCTAAATTATAGAGTTACCCCAATGATAACCCTACTTATAACCTACTTACTAAGTCCCCTGCCCTTCCAAGCAGGGCTCCATTAAAGGGCCATTGGGGGGTCCTGGTACAGCGTGACAGTGTGAGTAAGGATTCAGATCTTCTTTCCGTCGTTTATGCTGCCAGGTCGAGGTTCGGGCCGGATGGCATGAGTAATTAGAATAGGGGTCTTAATAATTAGGATCGGGTTTTGGGGCCCAGTATACTATAAGTATAGTAAGGAACCCCTCCGAAGTAATAAAGGTAATTATTTAGGGCCCTTTATTATGGAGATAGACTCGTTCCTGTTGCTGGGTTCATAGGACAAGCTGTGGCTCACCTCGAAAGTGCAACTCCGCACGCCCAAAAATCCTTAAGGGCTCCTTCAAAGGGGTCGTAGTTGCAGGGTCAATACGGGTTTGGGGACCACCATTGTCGCCAAGAGTCGTCCTCCCACAGCTCTGACATCGCCTTGTACTCTCAAAGTGATGTCTTCGGGGCAGAGGACCCTCCGACCTAAACATCAAACAAGTCTATAAGCACTGGGTGCAACTTTTGCCGGCGGCGATTCAGATTGGCGTGAACAGGAAAATAATACTGTTGTCACGTGAATACCGGACTTGGCATACCCAGACAAAGGTAAAAGAACGCATGGACTCCATGACACCACACGCACCCAGCTCCTGCCAATCAGGACAAGAGCACCTCTTCGAAGGTCTTCTGCACGAGGTCGTACCTTTCCAAACCAGCTGCAGGATGCAGGTATCGAGTCATGACAGGCGATTTCGGGTCTTTTTTAGAGATTCGGGTCTCAGTGCTTCTGACTTCGATTCTGAGCTTCGGCCCTTGACAAGTTCAGACTCCTCGTAAGACCAGTATAGCTGAACAACCTTTCAATAGCTTAAACGAAGCAGTGAAGAGTCGGATGTAGCCGACACTAACCCCTTCAACCCCAAACTCCAAACACGAAAAAAACGGAATTCACAAGGACATCGGGAAGATGTCGACCAGGTACAGAGACTGCCGCTGGAAAGCGGAGACGGTGAGGTGCACCGAGGCCTCTGTGGAGTCCTGCAGCTCGACTTTTCACTCGTGACAACTTCTAGTGCTCTTTGGAGGATCGGGGACTTTGTTCGTACGGTTATAAGTACCCTCATTATTTGTATAGTTACCTTATTTATAAGCCTAGTTACCAAGTCCCATGATCCTTTAAGTTGTGGTTGGCGGTTGAAGGACACATGTGTGCAAACTGCCGCGCGAGCCGGCACATGCCCGGCAGCACGTGCTTTGGCTAGCAAGCGGAAACACACGAGGGATTTGCAATCAAACCCTGCCTGGACTGAAACATACACACATCGGCGTCCACACTTGCATGGGCATGTTCGCTTGTGGCTACGTTCGCTCTCTCGCACACACACACACACACTACATATCAGGCACACATGCAGGTGAGCAGGAGCATTGCCCGAGAAAGACACATGGACGGGCTTACACACGTACACATCTGCACACAGTCGTCGTTGTCAAGCCTTATGTTCTGCTAGGCGGTGCTGCGAACCCTTCCCCGGCAGCCTTGTTGGGGGCATAGTGGATGGTCCCCCGTGGGAAGTACAACCTTTTGCAGCGCTGCTTTCTATTGAGCTCGGCTATTCAGGATCCCTTGACCAGAACTCATGTGGGTGGTTGTCAATATTAGGGTCCCTTTTGGGGTCCTTATTATAATACGGCACCTAATATCTAGGGTACCCAAAAAGGGGCCATAATTTTGACAACCACCCATATGCTTCGGCGAGTTCGTGAGCAAGAGGCCCATGTGAGAAGAACGCAACCGGTCCCATGTTGCACTGGGTCCCGGGTCGTGGTTGTTTGAAGCACAGGGTACATGCATTTAGATGCACATGGAGCCTAGGAACAAGTGTCTACAGTGTCTGAGACCAAGGATTTCAACGTACCACAGAGCCGAGGACTCAGATGGACCAGCGAAAATGCTGTGCCCTGTATCTGTGTTGCTCCACCTTATGCGTTTCTTTTGAATCCCCGTGAACTCAAAAACCAAACCGGCCATGTCCACGATATGACTGACTCAAGCATAAACACACGGTCACTACAACCTGCCTCTTACCCGTCGGTATATGAACAGATCCAACCCATACAAGAGATTACAGGAGGTCCGTCAGAACTTGAAGAAAAGGAAATGAGGATCTAGTAATGCGGGACCCTATAAACCTCAAACCCTATAGTGAGATTGGAACGTCCACGTTGACTTCCGAGGTTCTCGGCTTGAGTTACACCGGTCTGAAGACCAGGGCGTTCATGTTTCCGACCAGCTGAAGGCTGCCACAAATACTCCTTCGGGAGTTTGTAAAGCTGGGGGGGGGACTGTAACTAGCGGAACTAGCATCTTCCAATTTGGGGTTCTATTTCTTGTTTTTTGGCGCCGAAGCGGCAAATCGCCGGCCGACAATTTCGGAGAAAGCAGCGGTGGTGACAAGGACCTGGGCTGCAAGATCCATGGAAACTATCCGAATCTGAGGTTGAAACATGATTAGGGCCGCGGAGAGCAACATAGATCGTTGCCCTTGTGGTTCATAGCTGGAAGGCAGCCGGACGTGGAGTTCGTGGTTGGGCAGTTTATAATATAGAATTAGAACAGGGTTTGGGATCCATTAGACTATAATCATACTAAGGAGCCCCCAAAATAGTATTGGTAGTTGTTTAAGCCCCCATAGTGGCTGATCACGTCGTTGCAAACTAAGAAACCATTTGCTATGGAATCGGCAGATGAGCTACGGCCTCGTAACAACGAATCAAAACCCCAAGCTCACACCTAGCCAGCACAGACTCAGAAGTGGCTACCGGCTAATGTAGGAACCTGATTAAGAAACCTTGAGCCTTTATTAGCCTTTATTCGGGTTCCTTATATGAATCCTGCTATTTTGGGGTTATAGGCCCAGGGATTCTTAATCAAGTTCTGACATTAACCGACTACACCAAAGTAATATAGGGGCGCTGATTATTAGAATAGGGTTGTGGGGCCCATTATACTCGGATTACAATAGGGAACCCCCAAGCTAGTATTGGTAATTGTTTAGGCCCCTATAGTAACATCAGGAACCCTCTCTCTCTCTCTCTCTCTTCCCTCCCTCTGTCGGTTGCTCTCTCGATCCCGAACGAAACAAGCGCCGGCGACCGAACCCTAAGTCACAGCTGCTGCAAGCCCAAGTTGCGCCAGGTCGATGTCGCCGCTGCTGAACCCTCAGACATGCGATTGCGAGACTTTCCGCAAGCGCCTTTAGAATCGCAATGAACGAACTAACTATGTCCAAAAACCACTTGGCGTCTGATTGCAGAAGAGAATGATACCAAAGTCCTACGAGCACTAAAGCTTTGCTGGATCAGGGTTTCGACTTGCACGGTGGACGGAACATCCGACTGAGCTTTTCTAACGTATGGCTTTGGGGCCTTCAATTCTTGGGAATACAAGCAATGGAGCTTGTTTCCAAGGAGGCTCGGCCCAAACTTGTAAATTTCTTGGTTTTGGGAGATAAGCAGAGCGTGCATGTATCTCAAAAGCATAGCTGCGGATGATATCACTGATCTCACTTACTTCTTCACAGACTTTTGCGAATCTCACAGTGCCCAGGCTCCCTTTCCAACCTCCAACTGCAGGCCTTCAAACATGAGAACTTTGGTGCCGTGGCTTCCAGATTCCTCCGCTGAATCCGAAACTGTTAAACTCTTCTCCGAAGAGGTTTGCCGCCCTCCCAACGGTGCAGGTGGCGGTGTGTCCGCCGTCATCCCCTAAACCACTGACCGTGAATATCAGTGACTACATCATTCAAGTTCAGAATGACTGTGCCTTCGCCATGTAACGTGGGAGTGTCGGGGAGGGTGTTGTGCTGGAAGAGGCGTGGAGTGTCCAGGCCTTCTTTCCACCCAACCTGGAGTCTCAACATGGCATTCACGTCGTCGCTCATCACTGACGTGGAAAGTGCTACAGTCAAGGAAAGCGTCCCAAGCCCACAGCTCTTCATGCAGGGAAATCGAGACGTATAGAGGGATGGGGAGTCTGTCGAGAGCGCACATGGCCATGCACTCTTGAGAGGCGCTTCCTTTCCACCCTGATGCGCAGTCTCAGACAGCAAAGGCAACAAGACAAACCACAAAATCAAACCAGCAAATCATCCGAGCAGCTGAAGGACGAAGACCTCCACATCATCCCAATGAGGAGCTAAGCCTTCAAGGCAGGAGCGGGCTAAAGTTCAATTCATCATTGTTTAGGCTGATGCGGTTGTGTCCGTAGCAGTACTTTTACTGACACTGTTGCGACCAACATAAGAACTATGCGACTGCTAGTCGCGAACCCTTGCCAGACGGTACAGGACAGCATCATCTTCCGTTCGACGTGTGCAGACGGGTTCGCGACAATAAGTTGCTTATGAAGGGTCGGTACTAATTAGAACGGAGTTTGGGTGTATACCGTATACGATAGTACAAGTATATACGCACCCATCCAGGGGATGATCTTGCAAATCATCATATCCAGGACACACTTGTTTTTTCATGGGGACGGCTCCCACCTTGCGTGCCAGGTGGTGTGAGGTACGCATTGACCCCGACGAGGCAGCCAAACTCGGTCTCCAAAGCGACTACCAGCGAGGCCAGGGCATCGTGCTCCTCCGTGCAAAGCAACATCGAGACAAACTACTTCGCCGGAACAAGGTCGGGGTCAAGCTTTCCATATTCTTACTACTATAGCATGTATAGGCATTCTGCCGTGGATTATGCAGATACCGGTGTTCCGTATTACATCACGCTGCAAATGTTATCCATTGAATCCAGCCTCACAGCTTCCGACCGCTGTGTATGGTGAGGATTTTTAGCACCTTAAACCTCTGAACAGCAAGCCCCAAGAACCCCTTCACCTAAAAAACAAGATCCTAGCGAACTCAAAACTCAACACCACGAAGGCCCTGGGCCCCTAAAACACCCCCAACATCCAGTAACATGGAATACATAATGAAGAATATGTTATGTACTAGTAATTACAATAATGACAACATTAATTTGGAATATTAACCGTAATAACACCAGAAATAACAATAGCAGTTATATATATATATATATATATATATATACATGTATGTAAGCCTGCGGATCTCGTTTCAGTCTCCTGCTGTGGTTGCAGCCACTGGATGCTCCAGCCTCAAGGCACCAAGAAAGGATTTTGGGTTTTAAGCTCGAGGTCAGCATGAAACTGGAGTCCTCCTAATACTACCCCTTACAATATGACTATAATAGTCAGTTTAAACCTGAAACCTCGAATTTCAACCAAACACTGCACACCCTGGCGGCTCGCGAGTATCTCGACTCGACAGGGGCCCGTGAAACCCTGAACCATCATTGATAGCCCCAACATCTCTAGTTCAAGCGTTTAAGGTCCTGACACCCTAAGCCCTTCAACCCTTCAAGACCCTAAACCCCTTGAACAAAAACGGAAACCTTGGAGTAGCTCATTGGCGCCTTCTGCAAAGAGTCGCCGCACATCCGCAGCCGAGGTCGGCGGTGGGTTCGGAGTCTCCTCTATCAAATCACATGAACTGTTTACAGGTATGCTATTTATCGGGATCCTGTCTTTCGGGCTCCATAATTTTTCAGGACCCTATACTTTCTGGTAAAAATCCCACAGGGATTGTAGCGTTTAGCCTGTCTGGTATATTTCTTTGCTGGAGGTTCACAACTCGGCACAGAGGCTGCAGGTTGTGAGCCTGAGCTCTGTCGCAGATGGGGTCAAACAACCTTCCGCTGTGCCTTTTACTAGCACAATTCCCACCCTACTATCCCTTTTTTGCAACAGGGTTGGACCCTGGAAGCCCTTCACAGCACGGAGCCCTAAACCCTAAACCCATCAGGGCCCAACCCGAGCCCCGTGAAAGCCATAGGAGCTTACTTGGGGCCCTGTCTGACATGACGAAGAGCCGTGGGATCTTCCATCGGAGCCTTCCCATACCCTAGGGCTCTAATGACTCACATGTTAAGGCTTTTCATTTTGGGCCTAAAGGCCATATTATCTAAAGCTTTTGGGCAATTTTGAGCCTTAGGGATGAAGAACTCGAAGCCTTTATCCGGCTCGAAAGTGTGGGTGGTGTCAGGCTGCGGGATAATAAGGGGTACCTGGATCCCCGAAGTAGTTATGTAGAATAATGGCCTTTATACGCGCTGGGCCAATGCTTCTATCTACCGTTTGGGTGTTAGGTTACTTGGTAAAGCTGCGGGCAGCGCACTGCAACGCCGGCTCAATCTGGCTTAGTCCTTGTTGCTGCCGTCTTTGCAACGAAACATGTTGACTCGGTACACGGGCACGGCACCCTCCTCCATGAGCTTGAAGAGCCTGCACCGAGGGCCACTTGGAATTCCGAAGATAGTGACATATCAAACTATGGAGGCTACAGGGTTCGTAACTCTATAATTAAGGCACCTTCCCTGAGTACATGGCGATGAACTGCTTGGGTACCACATACTTAGCTATGAGCTCTACGACCTACGACTTCATGCTAAAGCGGTGAGCCGCACCTGAAACGCGTCCCTCAACCCCAAACCACGACCGTCGCACAACCTGGACGGAGTCACCCTGCCTTTCGGGAGTCGACACACCGTCGAGTTGCGCATAGTATTTGTTGCTCCTGGGCTAATTCTCACAAGCGGTGTCTGCTTGAGAAGGAGTTTCATTTGTCAAAGGCTGCAGGGCTTCACAGCAATGCGGGTTCACTGAAGACACGCGCGTGACAGGTGGCTCGCTAGGACCGTCGTGCTGAGCTGCCACAGTTGGCGCGACGACACAACGGGACGTTTGCGGAATGAGGGGCCGTTTAGCTGGTGTGATTCGATACCACAGAGACATTATGACCTGAGCGTCTCGGTCGACCATGCAAGCATTTGCCAAGAGATGGAGGAGCACTGTGAGAGCAACAAGCATAGAGCGGCAATTCCACAGCTTTTGTGCGATGTGCACGGCTATAGATTTTATGCGTCGCAAGGAAGCGAGCCGGAACCAAAAGATCAACATCTTCTGCACTCTGGATGTGCAGTCTTCCTGGAGCACCAGGCTGTACAGTGGCCTCAACCTTAGAAAAGCTGCAAGTGCTCTTTACAACTGTACACTGCACTGTTCAAGGCTCCCGAGACAAAACCGGGTCTATATAGCAAGAGCAAATGTTCTCAAGCCCCGAGGAACTCAAAGCCCTTCTTGCGCTCATTGTAGACAGGCGTAGGGATGTTCACGTATCGGGCCTTGAGTTGCAAGGCCAGGAAGAGGGAGTAGATGCGATTTTGCAGAAGATTGCCGCCGTGCAGCCAAAGACCCTCCACGTTGGTTCGTTTCCACATGTTCCGCAGCTCTCCCTCCCAAGGTCCTTCATCTCCAGAGATGCCAGTACCCAAGCCCCAGATCCTGCCAAGGCGTGCAGCCGCATCTTTCCCCAAAAGTTCTGCGATGAGCTTCGACAGCGGCGCATAGCCCGTGGCAAAGACTACAGTGTCGGCGTTGAGATGGGTCCCATCGTTGGTGACCACCGCAGATTCGCTAAAGGCTACGGCACTGCCAGTCCTGACCTTGATCATGCCATCCGCAATGAGCTCTGAAGCACCGACGTCCAAGTAAGTTCCCGACCCCGTCGACAAATAGTTCGAGGTGTTCGTGGAAGTTGAATCCAAGAGAAAGCCCATCTTCTCCAGTCGCTGCAGCAGATCAGCATCTTGCTCCCTGAGCTCGACGGCGGCTCTGCGCTGTTTCTCCAAGAGAAGCCGATAAGGCGTTGACATAAACTCCAAGTCAGCAGCCTCCGTACTCATCCCAGCGGCTCTGGCTTCTTCTGAGTAGAGCCGTTGCAGGCAAATCCGCTGATGGGTGCTGACCTTGGCGATTGGTGTGGGGCTACGCTGAATCATGGTCACATCTGCACCGTGCTCCCATAAGTCCTGGCAGATGTCATGGGCCGAAGTGCCGGATCCCACGACAACGACCTTCTTGCCTTCTTGGGATGCACCTGAGACATACTGCGAGGAGTGCATGGTAACTCCCGCAAATGTCTCCTGATTCTGGAGTTTCGGGGTGTAGGCAGTGCCATTCAGGCCTGTTGCGATCACCAGGTGTCGAGGCTGTAGCCGCAAACGCGTGCCGTCCTTCTCAACATGCACGGTCCAGCTGCTCTTCACCTCGTCCCACTCCGCTTTCACGCAGCGGGAGCGGGTCCAGACATCAACATTCATCAAGCTGGCATAAATGTCAATCCAATCCGCCATCTGGTCCTTTGTGAGGTACTTCGGCCAATGATCTGGGAAGGGCAGGTAAGGGAACTCACAGTAGGAGACTTGGAAATGCAGGCGCAAGGAGTCGTAGCGTTTGCGCCAAGCATCCCCTGGTCGTTCGTTCTGCTCAAGGACAAGGCAGGGCACTCCAAGCTGCTTCAGCCGGGCCCCCAAAGTCACCCCACATTGACTGCCCCCGACGATCACTACAAAGGGCTCTGGCTCTGCGCATGCTGGCTGCAATGCACCTCGCCGCATGGCCTTCGGATGGCCACCCAGATCCCTCGAGAGTCCCCGCTTTTCTTCGTGCCCACGGAGTGCTTGGGCAGCGGTCAGCAATGTCCAGCACAGGCCCTTTCGAAGCTTCACCTGCCCGATGCAGCTGGCGAAGGCCGTCTGGAACGCGAACTGAGCGGTGACGATCCCATCTGCTTCGGTCGCTCCTGACAGGACCAAACTGTGTGGCTTCACACGGTCCAGAACGGATGACACCATCTCGAGGATCGGTATCTTGCCTTCAATCGTCTGGATGTCCCAAGTGAACGACAGCAGATCTCGCCATGCGCAACTCTCAGCAAAAAGCTCTGAGAGCCCTTCGTAGTCGCGGGTTTCTAAGGCCAGGGAGAAACTTCTCAGCCAGGAGCATGCGATGTCCTGGTCGGCCATGGTGCTTCAGATCAAGCGGGATAAGACAGAGCTGGAGTCTCTTGGACCAAACGACATCGGATCGACAGCTTCCGTTCTACCGAGCAACATGGAAGAGCCCTGGACCATCCAAGACAGGTCCCCAGCTGCAACATCCCAGTCTCCCTGAAACCGGAGCTCCCTAAACCCTGGACCCTAAACCCTAAAACATCCTTAAACCTTTTTGCATCCAGGCCTATTGCGATCCTAAAACCCAAACCCTCAACGTGGGAATATTTCTATGGCAGAGGCTCCCAGCGCGCTGAATGTGCAGCGGTCTCTGCTCGAAGAAGCTTTGCCGAAACTCCTCGACCCCAATGGCATTGCCCAGAAGAGAAGACAAACCTTGGCAGTTACTCCATGCCTGGCATGTCATCATGAGTATGGCATCAACATAACCACAACCTACATAAGCACCAACATCATTGTCTGTAGTTTCACCGTCGAAACCATCACGACCAGCATGAACAGCAACACCACATGATCATCATGATGATGATATATGATTGGCATGATCATCATCCGCACGAGCATGGACATGGTCTTTACCCTCGGCACGACCCATCTGTGTCATTGCCATCATGACCATGACCATCATGATGGCCATCATCATGGTTATCATCATCATGATCATCATCATCATAAACATCGTCATCACCGCTATCATCTGCTATCATCATCAAAACCATCACCATCATCATCACTAGCCTCAGCAACACACCTCGTCCCTGTTATCCTCCTCCTCACCACTACCCTCACCATTCTCGAAATGGTCGCTTACCAGACGTCCACTCGCTGCCGAGTACGTACGCACGATCAGCACAGTTCGAGGCAGATGGCTTGCACTAGACATCCGAGGGGTTGAATTGGGCGAATTCAGATGCACGTTCTTTTTGTCTAGGGCTAAGGCTAAGGTTTACATATCCTGAGACCGACAAAGCAAATCACCACTCTCTCCGCCCCGAGAAAGTCAAATCTCAACATGAGCCAAGAGTCCCCCATCGAAACTCGTGTGCGACTTGCTGCATGTCCTGGCCATCTGCGGACTGTGCTCTTGCGATGCTTCCATGACAGTTCCCCATAGACGCCTGACTACATCCTGTAACTCCTTACAACGTCTGCGACCGTAGGACTGATTCTGCCCTCTGGAACTTGCCACTGGGTGTTGCAGTACATCGGGCCGCAACTGCGCGTCAAGATTCAAGGCTGCTTGGGGCCTTCCGACTTGGGAGTAGATGTCAAAAGCTTCATCCGGCATGGAATGAAGCGCACCGCTATGGCCCCCAACCGCAATTAAGCGTACATCCAAAGTCAAGAAGCCCAAAACAGTCGAGAGGCCGGGTGCCATCGGCGGGTGCCGGATTGCTTCGCTGTCGACACTTCTTCCGCTTTCCGGCCATGGCTTTAACTTCCAAGGGTTGCTATAGACACCTGAAGAGTTTCATTAGTTTGTCATAGAAATACAGGGACTATAGAATGGGGATACTAGCTCAGTAGCTATGCAGGCCATGAAGGCCCCTATATCAAGGTCTGCACCTGTTGTCTTTAGGGCCAACTCGCGCTAAGAGTGAACAGGGGTTCAGGGATGCGCCTGTTGCTGATTCAGGTGGTTGTGGTGTTTGCAGCTGCTGTGGCAGTAGTAAAGACAAAGCTTGCTTCGTTGTGGTTATAGATCTACAGTACGGCTCGACAACCACCACCACCATCACCGAAATGCTGCGTACTTGGTTGGAAGCCACGTTCACATTTGGTGGTCTTGGTAGCAGTGCTTCATCATGTGACAAACACTGCCACAACCCCAATACTGATTCTAGTAACCGGCTCATTCATGTCATCTGCTGAAAGCCCAACGGCTCAGAACGGGGTTTAAGAGACACGGGTTACGTGGTGCTGCTACCGCTCTTAACCTCCTAGTGCACCGGCCCGAACATGAGAACATGAAACTGCAATCCCGAAGAATTTACCTACTTGACCAGAAATAGTACCATGTCATGCTGGGGCTCTTGCAACAGTGCGCGAAGCTCGGCTATCTGAGCAACGTGAGGCTGGTGACGAGGGACAGTAGGCGAGAAGCTTACGCAATTCGATACGCAGGAATGCAAGTTCCTCGTCCAGCGGGACAATATACACTGCGTCGACTGCATCGGAGTCAGGCAGCGTACAATGGTAGAAAGAGGAGCAATGATCGGCTGTCGGTCCTCGAGGGTGATGCTTGTGGTAGTGGTGGTGGCGGTGATGTTATGGTGATAATGGTGCTGTTGGAATGGGCTCTTGCGCTGCACGACTCATGCTACTGAGCTACTCGCCATGCCATGAACTGCCCAGGGAATGGCGAGGATTTGGAGGTGCCTTCCTCTTTTACGTCTTTTCTACCAGCTCAAACCGAAAGCAGGATTGGTAAGCCCTATACATGCGTGATGCATGAAGTAGTGGCATGAGCTCGAAGCTGAGGCGCGTGCCGAAATGTTTCCAGAACCGTCCTCCAAGCAAGCAGCATCAATTAGCAAGAAGAGCAATCCGCGTCCCGTGCAATTCGGATGCTGCAAGCGAGTCGTGACAGCATGGCCAGTTTCCGGACTTATGAAGCTCGTCATATAAACGATCAAACTACTTGTTGTAAGGCTCGTTGAATCTGAAGGGGGTGCCCTAGAACAGACGCCGTGCACCTCAAACCTAGTCAACTACGACATTTTCTGTAGGTGGAACCTGGTCGTACTTTTTGAAGATCCGCTCTTGTTCAGCTCGTTCAAACTCCTTAGTCCCAAGCAGCCTCCCTCTGGCACATGCTCAACTAAAGTTGACAGCCGACACGCAAAGACAAGGATGGACCCATCATGACCTGACCCAAGCACCGCAAGAAAATAGCTTCTCCTCATCAGTGGGAGCTCACAACGCATGAAACCAGCATGCAGTCAGTCTGGTTGGGCTCACGAGATCACTCCTTGGATTGAGAACTCGACTCAGCATCGCCTGGGTGCCTTGCATCATAGTGAGTCATGAACTGGAGGAACTCGTCGAAGTCCATGTAGTCGTACATCGTGATCTGGTGCAGAAGACTTCCCGAAACTGTGTAGCAAGTAGCGGTCTAGTTTTTATCGCCAGAACTCACGGAAGGAAAACAGTTATGGCCTGAGATTGATGTTCACACGGCACAAGGTTGCGTTTGGGGAAGCTGCTCTTGACTGCTTTGGGAGATGCTGGCAGGTGGCGCCAACCGACCTACTAGTTGAAACTGCGCAGCTCCTCAAGATTGCGACGCAGGTTCCAGCAGGTTTCAGCCAACAGTGTGCATTGGGCCGGGCAGCCTTCCTTGCCATGTCGGTGATCGCTTCCTGCACCGGCCGGCTGATAACTAACGGAACCTACCGCTGGTCGAGAGCACAACCTTACAAGGCAAAGCTGAAGTGATGGTCATCTCCGGAACCGAAAAACGAAACAGGGACCAACCCGTTACAACGACCAAGGCTCAGCCACTGTGCCTCAAGCACGAGCCGGTGGATGTCGGGTGCAAGTCTTCGTTGCAGTGAGGCTTTAGGGCAGGGGCATGCACTCGTGTCCTTCATGCTGAAACGAGTCCACATTCTCTTCTTACGCAAGCAACAACAGAGACAGCAACGCGGTACAACGTTGTCAGCTTGCTTCTGCATCGCCTCGGGTGGAACCCAGCGGCCGATGAAGTTCAGCAGCGCGTCCAGATCATCCTCCGCAGTATGAAGCTGAACTTAGGCATGTTTGAGGGCGAGCTAGTCTCACACCGACAGCTTCCAGGATCTGGGAGGGGCAAGTGACGGAGAGAGTGGCGGACCAGCCTTGTGGATGTCTGCGGATGCGGGCACCTGCTAGGTCTTGATCTGGACGAAGGATTGCTAGAGTGGGGAAGCTGCAATTCGGCACTTTGGAGTGCTACATAGTAGACAACAGCATTGCCTGCAAACTCTGTAAAGTTTGGAACCAAGCCACAAGGTTCCCACAACAAACCATTACGAGATCCAGTCAAAGCTGTGAACAGACGATCCCATCCGGAGCTACCGGCCACGACAGCGACTGGAACATGCAGTTCTGGCTGTGAATTCGGCTGCAACCGCAAGCCAAGATAGCTCCTGCGGATTCCGCCCCTTGCCTTGAACCGGAGGAAGGAGGCATGAAGGTCTTCTTTCTGCGCAGGGGCGCTTGCTAAGTTGAGGGGTGCTTCAGAGTCTTCCTAGCAGAGCAACTCGTGTACAGACTGCTCAGGTGAAGGAGGCTCCTACAAGCTGACACAGCTCCAGATCGATGCAGGCGCAATGGACAGAAATATTTTGCCAGGTTGAGCCGACACATTTGCCTCTTACATCTCACAAAAGTGAGCGAGGCACCTCTGCTTCGTCAAACCCATTGGACTCTCCACGAACTCGTGCGAGCGTCCGCTTTAACCTGGAGCGAAGAAACAGATCCCACAATTTGCAGATACAAAGTCTGTCATCGTGCTCATTGCTCATACTCGATATTGACCTTCGTATCTGGTCGCTAGTGTTCATATTCGCCGTCGTCGTCGTCGTCGTCGTCGCAGTCCGAAAGCATGATCATGCCACGGTGTCTCTCCTGGTCCTTCCTGATTTTAGTCTTCACCGAGTCTTCACCAAGGAAGCTTCAAACGAGCTGCCGTAGGTTGCAAATTGCTTGAATATGCACTGAGGCTTGTGCATCAGCGCAATGCGCGGGTCCTGCAAACAGGCAGGAATTCAGTGCGCGCGGTGCTGCAGGGTACGATGATGGGTGATTGATTCCCCTGTGATGAACAGCACAAGGAGCACGACAGCTGCACAGGAAAGTTTGCAACTTAACTATGACCTGGAGCTCCGATTCTATTCTTTCAAGCAAGAAACATTCTGTGCCCTTCCCCTCTTGTGTCATCGAGTCGAAGGGAGTGTGGGTGGTGACGATCCGCAAAGTCAGCGTCTACGGATTATTTTTCTCAGATAAGTGACGCCGATGGTTTTCTGAATGAACGAAGCAGCACGGGGCCTGAGCTTCAATACGCAGGCTTGGGCTCGGACGTGTTGCAACACAAGTGTGAGGACACAAGGACTCCTTCAAGAGTTGTAAGTTCCACAGAAGGATACTTTGCTTTAAATTTCCATGGGGAGGATTGAGAACATTATCGTAGTAATCATAGGAATAGCACGTAGATCTATGTACTATGCTATACTATACAAAGATGGTGGTAGTCGCAACAACCGCAGCAGCAGAAGTACCAAAGGCCACCATCATCGTCACCCCAATGTTCTCTCCGAGGCACCTGACCGTCGAGGACCTGGGCGTCTTGCGCCATCACGGCAGCCAGCGCGGCCTGACACCAAACACTGCCCCAGGGTTTACAGTAAGGGCCTTAATACTTAGAATAAGGTTCCTTTAAAGGGTTCCTTTAACGGGGTATCAGGGATCTATGGTAGGGTTCTATGATATAGGGGCCTTCATAATTAGAATAGGATTTTGGGGTATGTTACACTATAATCATAATAAGGAACCCCCAAGTAGTGGAGGTAAGTAATACTATAGAGTTTGGTGGCTTGAGGCCTTGTAGGGCCTTGGGTTGCCCAAACAGGCAAACCTCCTGAAATGTCAAAGCGTTCGCATATAACTGGATCCTCAACTGGGGCTTTTGGAGCCTTGTGTGGCCATCGTTGTGTGCTTGGAAACCGGTGCTTGGAGGCTTAAGAGGCTCTTCTGTTGCATTTGAGGCGCGGAGTGGCGGAGTCTGTTCATGCAAAACTTGCAACTTGTGCACAGTCCTGCGGACAACTGCTGGCCTCGTCTTCTTTTGTGTCTTCACCTTGGTGGCATTAGCCAGCATTTCCAATCCACGGTTCTTCGGCATCACGACGAGAGAATCTGTGAGATGTTATGAGCAGCTGTCAGACGATTCGATCGAAAAACGATAAGCCTCGACTCCTATCCGGATAGCCCGGAACAGCGCACGGACCGCACCACTTGGGCAGCCACCGTCCGTTCCGGATCCTGGCAAAGATGGCCCACTAGGGCTTCGAAGGTAGTAGGGATGATTCTGCTCATCGAGTCGGTGCTCTCACCCCTTCCCTGTCTCACCCTCCTCTCTTCCTTCTCCGGTACTCTCGCACAGCGGGGCCTTCCATCTCCTGATGGATCAAGGCAAGCACGCCAACCTCAGCCACGCGAGAAATCCAAACATTACCTGGGCCCTCAGGAACCTACCTTTTTAGGGCTCCCTAATATGAATTCTTCGTATATGTCCTTAAAAAGGTAGGTTATTTGGGGTTAAGATACTGTGAGCAAACCGGGCCCACAACAGAAGAGCCAAGTTGTCAAAATTAGACTACTCTCATCATGGGCTCTGATTCGGGAGATACGTAGCTACCGAGCATGTCACCGTGGCAATCGGAATCTCTGCGGAGGGTTCACGGCTCCCGGGTTTGATGCTGCAACTGCTGAGATTGGTCAGCAGCTGCTTACTTTGGGGGCCTTGCTTAAGAATTAGAACAGGGTTTGGGGGAGATTATACTATAGTTAGAATAAGGAACCGCCCCCCCCAAAATAGTATAGGTATTATTTAGGCCCCTACATTATTCAATTAAGCCTTGCTTTGGCTTGTGCAACTTGAGCCCATATCCCGCAGCCCTCACGCTGAGCACGGGACTGCCCAGCTCTCCCCTTGTAGCCTTCTCACAGTCTATCCAGGGCTCCAGCTACCTAAATAGTGGTTATTATGACTATATAAAACTACTTCATCATGTAACCCCCGTAACCTACATATCTAAATATGATGCAGATATTAATTCAAATTTAAGGTAACTGGAGTCCTGGGGTTTGATTGTGGTGGATATGGACGGGGGTCTATCGATACATGTATATATATATATATGTAGTACTGTCTAACGCTTCTAAACGTCATGACGTCCAAGCTTCAGGCCTCCATTTCCCGGGTCAGGTGCAAAGTCATCCTATATTATGCGAGAAATATGATACCTTAAGCAAGCCTACAACAATTCAGGTGAAAGCTGCATGTTTGAGTGGCCCAGCAACTGGAAAAGCAATAGCTTGGGCTCGGAGCTCTGGCGTGGACATGCGGAAACGGCAACCGACTGCTACAAGGCTCTATATGGGAGTTTCCGAAAATAGGGGACCCTAATATAGTACCCTAAATAGTAGGATCCTTATTATAAGGACCCCAAAATAAGGTACCCCTAATTTTTGGAAACTCCCATATGACTAGGACGACTGGTGGCCTTGAGTCTAGTATACACGCGTTGCATGAAAAAGAAGTAGAAGATGGTGAGGCAAAATCGTATAGTGTGTAGACGTGTATTAGATACCTCTCATACATACATCTACATAACCATGGTTTAAATACTAATAGAGTAGTTGTTACAGGGCCCTACCCTGGGTCAGAGTGCCTTGACATAATTTTGCTATCAGGGCGTTCGAAGCTGCAATGTACATAGAGCCATCACCAAGAAAGAGGGCCAACATGACTCGCGCGAAGCCATGCAATTGGATTCTGATATCATATCTACGTCGCTACGTAGCCGTAAACCTCCCTCCAAGCCAACCAACAAAAAAACGAACATATGAGACCCTACACGAGCCCACCCACGGTTCAGGGTTTAAGCTTTGAGGCCTGTCCATCTGTTCTATGACCCTTTCCGTGGTCGAGGAGACGTCATGCAACAGCTCGACCTGCACCAAGAAACCGGGCTTGGGGAAGTTCCTGTGATTCCAAGCTCTGCCCTCGCCGGACTGACTGGAATCGGCGGCAACCTAAACTGTGATGTTGAGACACTTCACAATTTCGAAAGGATATCCCGAATGATGATGCCAACATGAAATTGTGCGTGCGGCTGTGCCTAAGACGCGTCTTGGATAAGGTTTCGCGAGGTGTTCATACAGCCGTATGAAGTCGTTGTAGTGATTCGGGTTTTTGTAGGGTGGCCCTTTCAACCCCCTGAAGTTTTCTCCAGTTTACGGCTTCATAAAGAAGCTCATAAGACAGATAGTACTTGTAGAGCGAAGCAAACATGAAAGATCCTTCTTCAAAGCCGGTGTATCGGGGAGAACGACAACGGTAGCTCCACACCGACCCCCCCACCCATCAGCAAAAATGCTCCGCATGTGCACTGAATCGACATCTTAAAACCCATCTCCCAACCCCTGCCGCTGTGATCCAACTCCTAAGCGCAGTTTCTACGACCGAACACCCAAAAAATTCTGGCCTAGATATGCCTAGATCCTAAAACCACAGCCACAGCTTCCTACACTCCAAACCCCGAGCTCAAAATCCTATGAACTCTTTACCGACCCTGAAAGGTTTTGAAGCCGAACAACATTCCAAAACCCGAATCCCAAGCCCCGTGGGTCTCTTCAGGACGTTGCCTCGGCCTCTTGTTGAGCGAGGGCGTGACCTGGACTTCGAAACCGAATGGGCATGGGCCAAGGGGCTTAGTGTTTGGGTGATGGCTAATTACTAACATGGCAGGCAAATCAAGGCACAGAGGCTTATATCCGCTTGCACTGTTCAAGTATGTTTGCCAAATATTGCGGCCGAGAGCTGACAAATCGGGCCCTCAGCCTTAAAAACCCAAACCCGTGTGCTTGAATCCCATATCTCGCGATTCGTTGGGGATATTGGGGATCGTGACAGGCCCCGCACCGTCGCCACAGTAGTCCGTAGCGAGCTCGATATCCTCCCAACCGGATGTATCTTTGGCCGTATGATCTTACGGAAACTGATATCACGCACCACTCGATGCGTATATATTTCTCTTAGGTCTTACTGCTGCTGTTGTTGACAGATGCCGGTGTTATCATCTGCTGTCCTCCGTGCATTGGCATTGGAGGTCTGAGAAATTTTCTGGTCAACCTAGCGCAAATTACAGATCTGTAACGCTCCCGTCAGCAATCCACACCTTTTTGCGTCGATTCTTGTACAACTAAACTTCCGAAAGCTCCCAAAACACCATCTTCCAGGCAGCACCATCTATCCATCAACCCATGTATTACTGGCATTTCCATCTATCTGTCAATACCTTAATATACCGACGTGTTTGTAGCTGATATATAGGTGAGCAAATCATAAAGATAAGTCTGTCTATACATACATGTGACGCTCTACACACATACACACACACATATATATATATGCATGTGTAAATGCATCCGGACCAGTCCTCAATGAGCTCATAGGTCAACGATGCCAACCGGCGAGCCCTCTCCTTGCCGGCTGATAGGGCTCCCGACGGTTGGAATTACCCTCATGTAATAGGGCCTTCATAATTTGAACAGGTTGGCTTTAGGGGTATATCGAAGTACATGGGGCCGCAATACATACAAAAGGGTTTCGGGATCTGTTATCGCAGAGTTACAAGATTGAGAAAGCATCGGCCGCCGCGTCTATACTGCTTGGCTGGAGTGCTGCTGTGCCCAACTGCAAAGCCCTAGTCGACTCCGAGTGACTCCCGGCCGAGAAGATCATGCTCGATGAACCAACAAACCTAATTTTGAAGGCTGCCTACGCCGACTCAGCTGCTACGAGGTCGGCTTTCACCCTATACCCAAGAAATTCCAGCTTTCTGAGGTGCCGGCGAGGGTGGTGTCGGTGTAGGTCACCTGCAAAGGTTTATGGCGTTTGGCGCCCTTTAAGTTGGTCGACTTGCGGGCTACGGCTCTCGGTTTGAAGTTTGGCGCTTGTGGTATGCCGGCCCCTGACAGCTCCGGCAAGTTCGTCGACCTTGCTCTGCGGGGTGGATTTCAGCACTTCCGACTTCCCAGTTCTACGGCAAGCCTAGTTCATCTGCATCAGATGCACGTTCCACTACACGGAAACGACCGGAAGGATGCTGCGAGTGGAACGGGCTGGACCACAAGACGTCTCACATGGAGGAGATCCGAACCTGCCTTTATCAGGCAAATGAGGGCCGCTCTGTAGCAGTCAGCATGAAATCTCCGCTTCCGAATGCCTAGCCCTCGACCCTGCTCCTCTAAAGGGCTACACCATGGCTTGAGTTCAGGCGTTAGGGCACAATCGGCAACCGCGAAGTTGTTCATCCGGTCTTGTGGCTTTCTCGAGGCCTCTGTGGCGGGCGGCACAGGCTCTGCGAGAGTCGTCGTCACCCTGCAAGCCGACAATACAACTGCATAAAACTACTAGTACATTAGTTTGAGATTAACTTTAAGGTGGGCGTTAGGTTTAGCATGTACATAAGCATTTGACATAGCACAGTGTGGTAACATTACATACGATGAAATTGCACAGCATGGCATACATTGGCGTAACATAGCCTGGTACACCATGAAACACATAACGGAACTGTGCAGAACACGACATAATAAAACACAGCATGATGCAATAGACATCTGGTATCGCCACACCACACCACACCATACAACCCCCCCCCCAATATCAATGTACAATAAGTACATACATACATACATACCTACGTACGTACATACATACATATATACATATATTACATGCAAACATACATACATACATACATACATACACATATACACGCTCACATGCAAACATACATACAGACATACATACATACATGCATACATACATACATGCACACGCCTACATGCAGTACTGTGCCCTTAACACAAATGTAAATGAGTCTGCGTGTGTGTGCGTGTGCAAATCTACGCTGACCACGCCACTGCACGGGTCGTGAGGTCTGCCTATGGTTTCTGCAGCCAGAGACTTTCTTAAGTGATCATACACCTAATCCCTCTTACAAGAGTGTGTTCACGTCGGTGACTCCCCACCGGCGTTACATCCCTGAACCTTGGCTGTGTGAATCCATGAAGCCGGAACCCATATAGTCTCAACAACAAGATGAACATCACGATCGACATCATTGAGTATCACCATTACCATGACTATCACCATCACCATCGTCACCATCATCATCATCATCACAAGCAGCACTGTCACGCAATAAAGAACAGCATCTACATCACCGGTAGCATGGTGACATTGCGCGGGTTTACTCAATGGAGGCGGTCGCTTGCAAATACGTTCGCTGCTATGGCTTTGCATGTGGGAGTGCTGGTCTCAGCACACGCCGTATCAGCTTTACGGTCGCTGATGCCGAATCTCCTGCTGGTGCGCATACAACGTCCACCTCTACGACTGGTGTTACTGTAATTCCTACACTTACTACTTTTACTGGCTCAGGCTTTGACCTTCCTCCTACTGGGATAGCACCAATTCTGTCAACATAGTTATGTCATCACTCCTACTATATGAGAGATATGAGAGCCACTGTGCCGAGATCGGCGTTGCGGCCGGTGTTGGTGGTTGCGATGACGATGAAGTGATGCTTGCGATGTGTTTCTGCAGACGAAGATGCCAGCCAGCTCAAGTTGGTGATGATGCTGATGCCGAAAATGGCGATGCTGATGATCTGTGTGAAGATAAGGTCACGGCTTCGTTGCTTCGGCCCCGATCTCTCTGAGGGAGAACACATCCTCGATGAAATCATGTGGCCTCAAGAAATGCATGTCAGGCAAATCCAAGCCTTAGGGAAACTTTGCCTACGCATCATGATACTATAACGACAATACCTGTATCCCCAAACCCTACGAATTAGTAGTTTATGACCCCTTGATTAGTGGGTCCGACCATTAAAACGGGAGGTTTTTGGATCCACAGGTAAGGAAGCCCCAAAAGAATATTGGGAATTGTGAGCAAATAGACTCCGACCATGGTGCGGGGGCAAGGGCCCAACGCCCAGGCTGAACACTCGAATTGCGGTTGTCGCGAAATTCGCGCGGCTACTAAGAATATGGTTGTGGGGTCATTCTACTATAATTTGAATAAGGAGCCCCCCCAGGATATAGTATTGGTAGAAAATAGGGCCCCTATAGTACTCCAACGGTTTTGGACATAGGTGTTCAAGACTGACAGGCTTGAAACAGGAACATTGCCTTTGGATGCAATAAGCTGCTGTACACTGGACGCCGATGGCATCACCAAGCATCACCGCGAATCCACCTCCTGCCATGGTCAAAGTAGAATCCTACAGCCCCACTTCTGTCCCGAAATTCGAAGCCTATCTAAACGCATATGACCTACATGCTGCGCACTTCTACAACCCAAGACCAAAGCAGCATCACTCAAACCAAGAACCATCAGAGTAGACACAAAGATACGAGGGTAATTATCTTTTCGATACAGCTGACAACTTGAGCTCGGCACGCTTTTGAGCACATGCTCTCCGCTGTCGTCAACAGGCTGGACATCGCCTGTCCATGTAACGACAAGGTGTCGAAAGCCCAATGCAGCAGGTGCAGTCCCAGTTCCCTCCTCCCAACCTTTGTAACCTGAACCAAGGCGGAAACAATGTCATGCCAACTGTTCCTTCGCTTCTGGATCGTGCCCTCCGAATATCAGCGGATGTGCCTCGCAAACTTGGGTGGCGGCGGCGCTGATTTCCTGGAGAAGGTGTTGGATTCCATGTCAAGGCCGAGCCGAATCCATGCGACGGAAATGCATGTACACATGCGTCGACTTTATTTCGTAATTTTCCATTGTCTCACTTCGCTACTTTTCAATTCGAGGGCACATTTCCTACACTGGTAAAGTACTATGTAGTAACGAAACGGGAGTTGTAGCATGTGTGTCTACATTGGCTTGCCCGTCCCTGGCTGTCCCGTTTGTCTGTCTTGGATGTGTTTGCTTCAGAACCCTGGGCCCACTAACTATGACTGCTGCGACTGATGTTCTTCACGAGGGAGGGACAACGACATGCAACGACTCTATTTGCTCTACGGTGACGAGCAGCATCTTGACTAGCATCACACAAACCAGACCACAATTGGTCTCGACGAGAAAAATGCTACCCTGACAGTGTACAGAAGCATCCTCAGGATCAGCCCTGATTAGCAACGGTCAGGTCAGTGCCGCAGCCCTTCGAACCCCCCCCAACAAAGCCATAACCCTTTCTGGGATAGAAATGGCAGAGATTATAGGCTCTTCTATCCCACTACATAAGATACTGCTGCGTTCTACGCCGAGGCCGTGCTTCAACCAGAAGATACCCACCTAATGAGATACCCACCTAATGTAGGGGCCTTACCAATTGGAATAGGGTTTGGGGGTATATTATACTATAACTGTAATTATAATAAGGATCCCCAAAACCCTGATCTAATCATTAAGGGCCCTATATTACAACCCTAAGGCGAACCCCTTGGGCCGGTCTGCCTGCAGCGCCAAGATGGACTCCGGCGCACCACCCTGTCGTAAAAGTCTTTTGGGGAGCGGTGACACCTGCATCAACTTAATAGCTCGATGTAGACGTGTACCTCAAGTCTAGGACATATTTGCCAAGACCTGTCTAGGTTAGAGGCAGTTGAAGCGCGTCAAGAGCAACTATATACCTTGACCTCCAGGCACTTGCAGCACGATTTAGGGTTCTGAGAACTTTAAACTCAAGATATGCCATGGTAAGTGCGGCTAGACCTCATGGCCTCAGAAGTCAGAGCCAAGACGGGTTGGTCACTTCGGAACAAAGGTCTCCTTGTCGGCTGTGTAAAGTCTATGAGCCCTCCAACCGGTACAGGTTTTGCAGTACGGCCTGGAACCTAGAACTGAGCGATGCGGACCTCCTCATATGTCGCAGCTTGCATCATCTGCAGCATGCTATGCCTTCTGCCAGTCGTTGGGCTGCCTGGCTGTGACAGGTGAGGATTCCATCCCAAACGCGCACTTCCCTGCTACGCCTGTAGATCATAAAATAGCCGTTTATCATGCGCCAGAGTCGGACATAATTTATAGCTGAGTCCGGATTCAGGATGTGGTTTCGAATTCCAACAAGCACCAGCACCTTGCTTCCATTCGTCACCGGAGTGGATTCGTTTGGTTGATTTGAAGGGCTCACCACAAATCGGACGCTGCGGTCACTTGCAACATCTGATTTCAATCTCCACTCTCTCCGATGCAGGTATAAATCCCGAAACCCTAAACCCTATAAACCCAATAAGCCCTATAAACCCTACAAACCCTTAAACCGTGTAAGATGTGCACGCGTAGCCTCAGAAGTCACTCCACGAAACTTCCGCAAGCAAGGCTCATGTACCCTGTGCCCGGCCCTGGGGTAGGGCAGCTCAAGATGAGCTGAAGCCCTTTTTAAGGGTTTTGTTCCCTCCTACCTAGCAAGGACGAGGCCCGCATATAGGGGTTAGGGTTTAGGATTTTAGGGTTTTAGGGTTTAGGAACTTTTTCAGACGGCTCTAAAGCGACAGCCGTTGGCAAGCTGTGTGCAGCAGGTCGAGGAGGTTCTCGTGGCATGTTCGCAGCATCACGGAAGCGTCAAGACATGGCTTTATGCCAGCGAAGCTCCAGCCGGCAGATAGTAGCATGAAATGCAGGACTTCTTTGCCCTACTACTCAGTGCCAAACGGCCTATTGCGCCGACGCATGGGACCCCGACCACTCAGTGAGCAGTTGGGGTTCTCCGATATGTACAAACTGCCTCATGCTATGCGATCGGCCGCTGCTTCGCCCAATTTGTAAGTTTGTGCTCTGGTCACAAGATTGTGTTCAAAGCATTCTTCAGGAGTGGTTCTTTGCAGAATCGTTGGCGAAAGCATGAGGATCTGTGCAGCGACTGCGAAGAAGCCCGACCGCAAAGCACGTATTTTGCTGTCAGTCCAGTCTTTGTCTGCTCACCATGTACACGCTCACGTGTACCGGGGCCTGGCAACTGAAGCCGAGACTCGGAGTCTTTTGTTCAAGTCGGCGCATCACACGGCCGCAGATACATCTAGACGACAGTGAGGACATAGCGTAATTAATGGGCTAGGTACTGCACTGACCTATACTCTTCTCAAGTCTCTTTGTGGGGGTCGATGCTTGTATGTGCACTCCTGGGTTGCAGGATGTA
This sequence comes from Symbiodinium sp. CCMP2592, assembly GCA_905221615.1. Taxonomy (NCBI): domain Eukaryota; class Dinophyceae; order Suessiales; family Symbiodiniaceae; genus Symbiodinium; species Symbiodinium sp. CCMP2592. The sequence continues at coordinate 914,396 of CAJNDT010006202.1, read as the reverse complement.
CTCGAGCTTGATGCTACAGTGGCATACCATAGTGCTGATCATATCATCGGGTCCTTGGCGTACTGCTGGGCACTGCTGGGCTTAAGGTTGAGGTTGTGTTCAGCAACGTTGAACATCTTATGTCTAAGTCCTCCGCCTCCAAACTGTCGAGTTTTCCGTGTGGCCTCAGGTACGCTACAGCCGTATCATCGCATGATAATATTCGATGCTCACGCTAGATTTTGCCTCTTGCCCACCTTACTTCCAACTAGAAGCAAAGTCTGAAAGCCTTTGTATAGAGCCGCTTGTTCAGCCCTTTGGTTCAGGCCAGTACTGCCGTCATGCCGGCTGACTGGCCCTAGATCCCGAACCCAGCAGCTCCCACCGCACTGCTGCGGTCCTTTCAGGCGATCATCTGGCGGGACCTCTAGGGCCAAGCACTCTGAATGCAAGCACCGTTTTTTTCCGGTTTGGGTGATTTTGGTTCAGAGGACAGATGTGCAAGCTGGAGAGCGTGCAGTAACCCTTCACCCCAGACTCTAAAGTCGAAACCCAACCTAGACAAAGCCTAGCTTACTTGATCCCAGTCGAAGTTCATGAGGCCAAATGAGGCCAGTAGGCTCGAGGAGCACACTGCAGCAGCAAGGAACACGGCTAGAATGTCCGACTCTAGACTCCAGATCCGTTTCCCAGCCCAGCTCCCCAGCTCCCCCTTCCACTGCTGCTGCGCGGCATCTTACTGCATCCAGAACCACTCCTGAGCAAGCAACTTCGAATTCCCAGGTCAAAAGCATGACCTATATATACTTGATGTGATATATAACAATCTGGGTTCTGTGAACAGGAGGTGCAGGAGTTTGGCACGGCGAACCCCAACTACCTGAAAAAGATGAGAAATGTCTGTGGCCAAAATGCCAAACCACGCTTTAAACCCCAAACACCCCCAACAAAACCCTAAACTAACGGCAAGGCTCATGCAGCATAATGGTCGTCGCAGCCGGTCTCCAGATTGGGTCGATCGTCAAGCATTGGCGCAGTACCGACTTGCCTCAGCGCCACACCCCGACCTGCCTCGCCTCTGCGAAAGCTTGAACACGATGGTTGAAGTCGCAGTAGCATACGAAGGACGAACTTCGTGAAGCTAATCTGTGCTCAAAGACAATGACATTCGAAATCAGGAACATGCTTTGCTGCTTCGCCATCACAGCCTTCACCATCCTGACCCAAAAAGGGGCAGGCAAGGGCTTTGACAACCAACCACATGGTGAACTACGGCTACGGGATGCAACCACCATCCTCAACCCCATATCACTACTTCTAGCAAAGATCCTACTAAAACTGCACTTGGGTTCCTCAATCTACTGAACATATATTGACCCTATAACCCCTAAAGCCGTAAACCCCATACACCCTAACATCTGGGTGGTTGTCAAAATTATGGTCCCTTTTTGGGTCCCTATTACAAAAAATACGGCACCGATCATTTAGGGTACCCAAAAAGGGACCTTAATTTTGACAACTACCCATCTATTATGGGACTTAAGACCCGCCCTGTCATGCCACAACTGCCGTGACGGGTCGCAGGGCTCCGACAGTGAAAGGCACCTTGGCTTCAGCAACATGGCTAAAGTCTCCATTGTAGTTCGTTTTGGGGGTTACCTTGTAGGATTAAAAAAGGAACTACGATGAATACTTTAGGTGGGTTTCGACTCTCGCAGCTCGGGCAATCCGGGCGAGGCGTCTGATTGCACAGGTTCATCAGCAGGCCAGTCGGGCCAGTCGGTTTGGGCTTGAATCAGCAGGGGGGGAGACAGACAAGTAGAACAAGCTCAGTCATCATATCAGATGGAGATGTCAAAGGTGAAGTGCGTGGGGTTCACATCTGGGCTGCAGTTGCAATGCTGTGATGGTTAAGGGCCGCAGATTGTGGCGATGCAGGTTCCAACGGCTGCAAAATGGCCCGTTGATCTTACCAGAAGTCGGTATTAAGTGAAACATGACAATAGCAGGAGGTTTATCTCGGCTCTAAGCCTCTAAACCTTTCAACACGTAAAGACGGGTTTCCTCGTGACCGGCAGATGCACCTCCTTCAGTGAAATGGAGCTGGAAAACCTCTAAAAACTTCGCATAAGCAGCCGAGCATGCATGCTCTATCGCGGCCCCATCTGCAACCCGAAGCACATGAAAAAGACAACAAAGGCCTACATGTTGCAGCTCTTGCAGGCTCGGTGCCAGGATCCCGAGACCCGAAGCGCCGGCAGCGTCTCGAAGAAGTTCTCGGTGGGCAGGATCCTCGGTTCCGGTGGTTTCTTGAGCCTTTGTGACCTGGGGCGGCTAGGGCTCGGCTGGCGTCCGAAATCATCCTCACCAAGTCTATCGCAGCTGCTGATCCATGCTTCTCTGTTGGATAATGGGCTTCCAGTCAGAAGCAAGACCGTAAGGCAACTTGTCTTGACACCAAAGAATACAAAGCTACAGCAGCTCAACACAGCAACAGTAACAGAAGCCAGGAAATCCAGGCCGCAGCGTGTCAAGGGTAAAGCTTGGCAAATTTTCCTAAACAGCACGATTGAGATCAAACTGTACGACTTAGTACATGCATATGCAATGTGCATACATATATATATATATATGTATGGGTATATATATATATACACATATCTGCGTGCATTGTAACTCTCAGGAATATGCAACTAGCCCGTAAGCCGACAGCTGCCACCGAACTTTCGGACAGCAGTTTCTGTGTTCTGCAATTTTAGAGCGCAGTCGGTGCCCACAAACTGCACTTACCTCAACATGCAGGTATTCTTATGCATGTATGCATGCATGCAAGCATGCAGGCAGGTACATGGGTAAGCATGTAGGTAGGTAAGTATGTGCAAATGTTTGTATGTGCATACACGTATGCATGCTGTGCTGCCTGCAGGTGTACACACACACGCAGACTTCTACTTGTTTACAATATGTCTGGGTACCTTATGTACACGTACATATGCATATACATGTGTATAAATTTCTACACATGTGCACATGTATACGTGTGTGAGTGTCTCCCTCCACTTGCGTGCATGTGTTCAGTGCCTGAACACGGGTGCAGGAACTAGGGTGCATAAACAGGTAGGCACGTGCATATGCATACGTCTTTGCAGTGAACACATGTTCGGTAAGGTGACTAATAAACAGACTGGCATCTTCCAGGGAAGCCGGCCGGCGAGCATGAAGTAAACGCAAAGGCCACAGCCCCAGACCTTTCCAGCTCTGAGGTGGGGAAAGCTTGGGGCTTGCGGCAGCAGCTTGAATCAACAACCTACAGTTCGGCGGAAAATGACACCGGTGATAAGTCCGTAAACGACTGACATCGCTTGAACTGCTGCGCGTTTAGCCGGTGTGAACACAAGGTCTCTACGAGCAAGATGAGAATTAGCATCTGAAGCCCTTTGCAGTCACCGTGCATGGTTCTTCCAACCGCTGCCGTGGATGAACCTTCTCGTGCATTCACTCACACATCCGGGAAATAAAAGTGGTTTGCCACTGCTAGCAGGAGTCTATATGTTCGACATGAGCATACTGAAATACTCCAGCCCGGCACGGCTGGCAGGGAGTTTGGAAGCATGAGCCCATATGGCCTACACCAGTCCACAAATATGTCATACAATATAGTAGCACATCACATACATTATATCTCACAAAATAATCGATGTAGGCATACACATACATACATACATACATACATACAAACATACATACATCGAGACAGAAGTAGATAGAGAGACTTGCTTCTCTATTCAGGGTGGGGTAGAAACAGAGACTTACTTCTCTAATTATGTGCTTATCATTGTGTATGTAACTATAAACTGACCCAGTATGCAGTCGACACCCTGAAGCCACGCACGAAATTCAGGAACCATCTTATCCATCACCATACACTCTATACTTTCAAACCCGAAGAAGTAACTCAACTACTTTTTAGCCCGAGCGGCATCATTGGCTTCGTTTGGTGGCTCGCCGTCGAGAACTTCCGGTGCGCAGTAGAGCCGTGTCCCTGTCAATGTCAAGGCTCCTGGCTCAAACTGCTTTTGCCTCTTTGAGTGTGTGGCCTCTGCCAATGTGTAAACAGGTTTAGGTTCGTGCACACTGCCTTCACCAAAATCCACACCCAAGGGGTGCAAAGATGACATGTCGAAAAAAGCAATCACGACAGTTTCCGGATTGGACTTCTTCCATGTGAAACCGGCAAAGTCCTCGCACCAACCTACGCCGCCAAACAGTTTACGATGACCCTTAATTTCTGAGCCCGCAACTCACCAGTGCATGCAACCTTCCAGTACGAGCCATGAGAATCCAAGAGACTGACCCGAAGAAACCTCATCCCCTACCAGGACCATGAATCCGGCCCCTAAAGGCACATAAGCTGCGATAGCCCTACAACCCACGACCCCTTGAATCCCCTGGAAGCACAGAGCTTCCGAACAAAAAAACGCATAAAACGGGGAAACAGTAAATGAGCCGACGAGAAGTCCGGTCCTCCTTCTGTCAAGCGCTTGGCGACGTTGAAGTCCAGTAGTCGCAAGTCGGAAAAGTCGGCCTCATCTCTGGGCTCAGGCTTGCAAACCCTTACAACAAGAAGATCCAAACAACAATCATATGCAGAATAAGCTAAAATAAAATCAGGAATACTGCTATTCCAGTAACAAGCATTACAAAACAATTCACAAGAGCAACACAGTAACTTTGGGGATAGGGCTTTGCAGGGTTCTGGGTCTTCAGGTTCCTTGTGGCATCGTACAGGTTAAGGCTGCGCTATGATGACCAAAAGCCCTTTTTTCCGTGAAACTATGTGATCTATACAGGTGTGCATAGAAACAACCAGAAGTTATCCGACTGCAACTTTCCACAAATGGTGAGGCATTTCGAGGCGTGCAATCAGGTCAGGGAAAAGGGTTCAAGGTCTGTTGCTTACAGGCTCATTGCATCTTGTGATTAAAGAAAACTCCAGAAGTCCTAAAACCAGAGGCCGTTCGGCTGGATATGGGGCATGGGGAACTGGTGTTCGCAGGGAGGAAGGGCACTTTAGGCTCAGATCTTATTACAACGTTGGAACTAACTTGTGGTGTTGCGGAAATAAAGCAAGCTAGCAGTGGCCCACCTCACATTCATTCTCTCAGCGTCATCACCCCAAACATGTCGTAACACAACAATGCAAAACGGTGCCCGTCGAAGCAGCATTCTGTGGTTTCAGGGCTGTCCACAAAAAACCATGAAGCATGTCGACTCCCTAAATCGACTCGGTTGTGTTACTTGGAAGTTTGTGTTTCGGAAGTTGTTGGCTGAAGAGCACCCGAAACATGGCCAACATTTGCCCAACAGTGTCGAACGCATGCTGCCGAATCCGCATGTCCAGTACTTGCGTCAGCTGGAGGCACCGACACCACGACGTTGGACGGCTTTACATCTCGGTGGATGATGCGCCGGGTATGCAGATAGCCTTAGCCAGCAAAGAATGATCCGTCTATGTGGTTGTGCAGTTTCTCAACCGTTACCGTTGGTGTTTTGCTGTCTCTGTCAGCGTAGCCAGGTATATGAATGTTCAACTCTACCTGGCTGTTTGTCTGTCTTTCTGTCTACCTAACCTATATTTGCCTATCTACCTATCTATCTGTCTCTGTATCTGTATATTGAACTATGTCAAGTACCTCTCTCCATCTATCTTTCTATCTACCCGTAGGTCTATCGTTCTACCTTTCTACCAATCTACATCCGAGTATCTACCTGTCTATCTTTCTACTTATCTACCTAGCTGCCGACCAATCTACCTGTCCCTCTAAGTATCTGCCTATCTACGCATCTGTCTACCTAGCTACGCATCTGTCCCTCTATCAGTCTGTCTGTACAATGGGAACGAAACCCCCAAAGGCACGTGTTTATAGGTCAACATAATATGTATTTAGGTGCGTGTCGATGAACGCAGTGCACGGACTTGCTACTGCTGAAATTCTAGTTACATAGTGCTTACATGCATGCAGTGATCTTGGAAAGCTCATGCTGGCTCATTAACAAAGATCACCATTGAACACAACACATCTTTACGTAAACCCGTCAAATTCACATGGGCTCATCGCTCGAACAGACACAAACACACACACACACACACACACACACACACACACACACACACACACACACACACACACACACACACACACACACACACACACACACACACACACACACACACACACACACACACACTTGACTGTTATATCCTCCGTACGCTCGGGCAAGGTGGCCAAGCTTGCGGTGTTTACACTCTCGCAACTCGGGCTCGCCAGACGACAACGACTGATTCAGACGACTCTACTTCGCACTCAGCTTGTGGTGTTTAGGGTGCAAGGCATGCTTTTTAGGATTTTGGGGTCTCCAGCCGCTGAAACGGACAGCGTTTGTCCATCGTATAGGGTTGTGGTAGCCGCGCAGACCTACTTGCTTCGCAGATAATACTCGAACCTGACAATATCAAGACATGCTTGTAAATCATGTTGGCAGCATATTAGAAGAAAAAAGCATTGACGCATGTATGTATGCATGCATACATAGGTAGTAGCTGTAGCTGTGGCCGCAGCTGCAGACCATGGTCAGAGATCCTTTGAAGCCCCACGCCACCATTCAGAGACAATGTTGCTCCAGCTGCAACAAGGCCATTGTGGCTCACTCCCTACCCTGAACACAAATCCTCTAACTTGCCCAGCAGTCCTGAGGATGACTTGCGAGGGAGGTCGGGCCAAGCCGTCGAGCACAGTAATTATACAAAGACACAACTGGACAACACGAACCGGCCAAGTGAGACGGCCAAAGCTGCATCAAGCGAACTATAGCCAATACGGCTGACAGCAGCAATTCAGCGATAGTATCATCGGTATCACAGCAAACAGCATCCCAAGATCAGTTAAGTTCTCAAACTTGGACTTGGAAACCTTGCACTGGGTCCATCTTTAACTGCATAAGTTGAGGCCAGGCACACACGGCTGACAGCAGCGCTTTGAACAGGGACCGGGCTTTCAGCTCCTCTTGTTAAGGTCTCACGTTGAGCCTTCATTAGGTTCATCCTACTTGGGGATTTCCCCTTCTGGGTCGAAGTGGGACCTCGACTCCAGAGGGCTTTAGGCACACCAGAGTATAGTCAGGAGCCAGGAAAGTCAACTGCAAGGCCTGGATCCTGCCTAGACCATGCTTCATTGAGACGCTCCAACTACCCCTTGGCCTTAGCACGAGTGTTCGAGGACGGCAAGACACCTAGTCACATGTCTTCGCGATAAAGCTGTGTGGAAAAGGCAACTTGCAGAGTGTCGAAGTGTCGGAAAGCAAGCAATCTCCTTAGGTGATAGCTGCGGAGGAAGCCTCCCTGCTTGCATGTTGAGGTCGGCCGACGAACCACTGCTTCACACGCGACCACAGCACGAGCCCTACACTGATTCCTTAAACCGCAAACCCGAAAACTCCCACGGGCTGGATCCGCTTTACTCCCAAGCTCCGGAAGACGCGATCCAGGCAGCTTTGGGACCGCTTCCTGCTGCCGCACCCAGAAGGTTTAGGGTTTAGGTATACACTTATAGCGTATTTTGGGGGTTTAAGTATATACCATTTAATGATACTTGGATCCTTTGGGACAAAACTTTGAGGGGTCGAAGGTTGAGCGCCAACTGTGTTTCTTAAGGGCTTGGCCCTCATGCCTGGTGCTTAAGGCTTGTGGGCATTAAGTTGGGGTTCCAGTTGGGTAATAATTACTAGTTATAACACATATGACATATGATTACTACTTGGAGGATCATGGGACTTAGTAAGTAAGGTTATAAGTACCCTAATTGGAGTTATAAGTATAGTTACCTTAGTTATAACCCTAGTTACTAAGTCCCATGATCCTCCAAGTAACCGTGAGCAGATAAAGAAGACCAGCGTAGTGGCCAGGCTCGAAGTTCGTCTTCTCAGCAGTCAGCCACTGTTTTGTATTCACACTCGGAATGCAGGCAGGTCGTGTACATCTCCAAAAGGCAACATAGGCAGCTGCAATCTAATTGCTGCCTTGGTGCTGCGCGTTTATCAATGCTGCTTGGGGATTTTGGGTGCAGTAGGGTTGCAGACCTCGGACAGCTTGTGGCTGGCAGCATTTGCTTCCAGGATGCGAGATGAAATAAGGTGTTCGCGCGCGCGAGCGTGTGTGTGTGTGCACATGTGCGAGTGTGTGTGTGTGAGTGAGTGAGTGAGTGAGTGTGTGTGTGTGTTTGTGCGGGCTCCAATCGGGTTTCCTGTGGCTCCTGTTCCATATGTTTTTGCCTGACCAGGGTCCCAAGCAAGAATCCGAACTTAGAGCATGCCTTCAAAACCGAGCGAGAAATGCCATATAGTAGGCGGCAGTAGGCGTCGTATGCGTAGCTTCAACTGTCGGTGCAGAGCCTGCGGCTCTGACGATTCTAAAAACACCGCGGAGAAATAGCCTGCGCACACCGAGCATTCAAGGGGCGGCGGCTTCAGGGGTGTAATATAGTGGCCTTTAAAAAGTTCCTGAACTACACTATTTTGGGGGGCTCCTTATTATAGTTATAGTATATATAGTGGGCTCTATACTATACAGACTTCCTGCATCATTTGAGTTCGCACCGCCCAATTTGCACCAAAAGCACTGCTCTCTGATGTCCTCTAAGCTGCCACCTTCGAAGAACTCCAAGACCTGTGGCTTTCGGCGCGGTTTAGGGTTTAGTTTAGGCTTTAGGGTTTAGAGTTATCTTCTAGAATCCTAGAATATTCGGGGCCTCGTCGAAATACAAGACTAGGGTTTCCATGTAGATTACGTGTGCAATCAAATGTGGACTATAAACGGCGGGGTTACTGGCGCTAATGATTTAAGCCTCAATTCTAGATCTGCTGCAAGATCCAAAGCCTGGAAGCCACTCCCCAAAAAACCCTACTTCTAGCATGTCTTTCCACTACTATACGGCTTAGGACCTGGCAGTTGGCAGGCAAACTGGAAATCGGAAGGATTGGCAGCACTGCCAAGAAACCGGGGAACCCGTAGGGAACTGTTTGGACATATTGATGGTGAGCTGTGCACAACGACATGTGCTTACATGTCGACATCACCCCGGACATGTGTGTACTCCCTGTCGGAGCCAAAACGTCTTGGTGATACATGATGTGCTCGAACGGCATGAGCCCAGTAACACCTGAAACAACACTTCATTGCAGGCAGCAGCAGCATCAGCACGTGGACAAAACCGATTCACCTGGAGCCACGCACCTGTTAAGAGAAAGCTACCATACAATACAAAAACAGGTTCCGATGCCCCGTGAAACTCGGGTCGGTGCCATGATCGCGCTGACGGATGTGGCAAAGAAGTCGAGCGCCCGAATTACATGCGGATGCTTGATGGACCTTAAGCGGGGAGGAGGTGGAACAAGGACACCGAACAAGAATTTAACAAGTAATCGGACATCGCATCCATACAGTACATATGCTTTATCGAACCACGCTGCCATCTGTGCATAGGCACATTGCTTGATATGTGTAGCTAAGTGCTGACTGTGATTGCGATGCCGAAGCTAAAACAAGAGCATCTGCGCACGAGTATTCAATTTTTCTGGGCCAAAGTCCATTGCCTTCTTAGGTCTCACGAGTATTCAAATGATTAGATACATACTTACTTACAATTACTTACACACATACATCCACACGTACAGACACTAGATACCTGCATACGTGCGTGCATGCATACAGTACCTACGTACATACATACATCAGCTGACTGTAGGCGTGCAGCTGCTGACCACTGGCATATGCAAGTACACGGCTGGCACTCGCAGCGGCTGCAAGTATCTATCTATGAATGTACGTATGCCAATGTACAGTTCCAACAATGTCTGCGCGCATGTCCACATGTATGTCTGTAGGTTGGCGCGTAGATGGGTAAGTCGGGAAGTAGGTAGGTAGGTATGACGCAGGCATGCATGTGCGTATTCATGTGCGTATACAGGTCTGTGTATGAAGCTTTGTATATTTACCCCTTATCTGAAGACAAGTGGCAAGTGCGTACGTATGTTTACAGGGGCACGCTACGCCCGCTTTCAAACGTAACTATTGGAGCCCGTCCTTCGAATCACGGTGCTAGTACTTCTTTGCTGGCACTAATCATGACAGCTTGTCCGTGCAAAACACGCATAGGATAGCCTCAACAAGTCGAACCAAAACCTGCTGAGGCCCTGCGTACCACTTGCCTACAGTTACATGTTTCAGTTGCAAAGTTGTCAAAGGTGAGTGACTGCAGCATCCGGAATTCTGCCTCGGCCAAAGAGAAGTTGTCTTTGGAACCTTCAGCTGCAAGGATTCAGAACAGGGAAGATAACAGTAATTCTCAGAAGGGTCTAGTGAGTCTAGTATATACATATGTGGGACTTGCAGCACACAGCAAGCAGCAACTGTCCGTTCCAACGCACTCTTAGTACTGAAGCCCTGCTGTTATAATTCGGTGTCAGGACATAGAAAAGCAAGGCTTGCACAATGACACTGACATGCTTCACGAATCCGGGCCAATCAAGATGCCACGAGGACCAGGCTGGCCCGTCTAATCTTTGATCATGCTTCAGCTCGGAATCGAAGAGGGCATGACTGCTGCAGGCTCTGCCAGGTCATTCTGTGCCCTTCACCCAAGCAGAACCTTCGCAAAGCCTGAGATCCCAGGTAGTCTCTCTTCGATCATCAGCTGACCAGACTTCAGGCTCGCGGCCGGCAATCTTGAGAGCAACAACGACGCCATCCTTGCGCGCGTTATGTTGCCGTACTGGGAGAAAGGTGTGGGGTTTTCGGTGCTCTTCAGAAATTATCATCTTTAGACTTTGACGTATTTCGGTCTTGCACCGCAGCAGTTTCTCAGCACTGCAGCATGCAGCATCTGCCTGCCGGTGTAACTGGACCCACTGAGACAGGTTTATAAGCGGGAATCCATGACAGCTTCGACTGAGTTGAAGGGCATCGGAGTATCCGCAGCCATTGCAGTTCCTTTTTTGGGGTCTACGTTCTAGGATCATCAACATGAAACTGGTTAAACGAAAGCAAGGAACCACAACGGAGATCTCAGGTAGGACATTCCTGAAATGTTGGAACTGACGGTCCTGCTTCCGCACCGCCTTTTTGACCACCGCCGCGCTCCCTCTGCCAATCCTGGGGCAACATGACCAGCTAACTGGAGAAGGTGCCAAACATGACATGACAAGCGGCTGTGACTGACAGGCTTCCAGAAATTCCGATCCATGCCAGCTTCGCCAATTGTTCGAGATCACGATCAGACAAGTTTCTGCTAAAGTCTCAGTGACTACGTGAGCCTTGGTTTTTCTATTGCTGCTGCGAGTTGAGGATTCGACGGACCCAACCTCAACATTGAATCAGTTCTGGCATGGCCCTTATGCCGGTACGGCACAGCTCCAACATGTCGTACTTCTCTGCTGCGTCCACGAAGGTTTCCGTCGTTTCCTTGGAATACCCATGGCTTAAGGACTCGATCGGTCGAGAGCTGCGCTGAACCACTGCATGCGACTGCATTCTCCCGTGCAGGTAGCGAGAACTGTCTATCCAGCTTTGCTACGGGTTCTGCAACGAAAATAATGAAGCATGCCGAAGAATCGAAACGAAAGAAACATTACGCACACCAACGATGCCTTGCAACTTCATTGCCAGGAGTCAGCGACGACCTTGTCACAGTCCTCGTTGCTGCTCAAACATTCACATTCAATTCGCAGTTTCACCAAGATCATTGCAGTTCTTCGCCGGAACATACTATTCAACAAGATGTGTGCATGCATATACATATGTATGTATATATATATATATATATGTACATACATACGCACAGACCTGTACCATGATACCAAGTTGTTTGGACACCGCGAAAGAAGGGAACATCGAGGCAGGGTCGCTATAAGCAACATGGGCGGCCTCATGCTTTCAAACAGGGATACCGGTGAATATTGCACTATACTTATAATATAGGGACTATATGGTGATCTCCTCACTGATTATTCAGGTCCCCATGTTCTTCGAGGCAGGCTGGGGATACGGCCTCCAGGCGTGCGCCGGCCCTTGCCCCCACACCCAGAGATGTTACTGGCGATCGTCACAACATCATCTCAAACGATATAAGGTCTACGGCAAGCACGGCTGAGAAGCAGCCTGTAACATGCATGCCTGTACAACAATGTAACCGAATCCCTCTCTCTCTCTCTCTCTCTCTCTCTCTCTCTTGCTGCGACGCTTGTCCATCCTTTAAGCCGAAGCATATAGAGGACAATCAACTATGGTTCAAGCGAGCTTATTAGTACTTGCCGCCGTCACAGGTCAAAACGATGCAGAAGTATGACTAGGCGCCGCAAAGGTTCGATTTGCACCTGGCCTAGGATCTGAGATCCGTGGCAAAGTGCCCATCACCTTCGCCTGTGTGATCCGCGAAGAAATAGCCCGTATCAACCGAGCAGCCATCTGCAAAGGTTTCATCCCACCCAGCATCGCTCGTTTGTGCAGCCGGCTGGTGATGCCGCCTTCGCATGATTCAGAGGATTACCCTGCAAAACCGTACTGGCTACAAAATGATACAAAGGTAGTCGACCTGTTTCTTGCGATGTACCTGACAGATATGACTCTGTGCCAAAAGCCCTTTGCAACACTGCCGCATCCCAGAAGAGCGTGCCACAAGGCCTGTTCGCTGAGCAGTCCTGACAAGGCAATTGCATCCGCCAACTTGAAGTCCACAAATGCACCGAATATGCAGCACCTTTCCCAAGCTCGTGATGCCCTTCGCTCAAACCTCCATCTACAAACAAGCAGGGACCCACCTGGGCCGAAAATCGTGCAACAGGCCGGGGGCTCCTTGTTAGAATTATAGTATAATCTAGCCCCAAACCCCATTCTCATTATACCGGCTCCTATACTGTAGAACCCTACTGCAGATCCCTGTCAGGAACCCTTTGAAGGGAACCCTATTCTAAATCTTAAGGCCCCTATCTCGTCCTCTTGGGAGCAGCTTTTCCCTGCTCATCGTCTGCCAGGCCATCCGTATCAGATTTAGTCCGGTGTAGCACCTGCAATGCAGAATGGTAATAGAAGGTGCCTTTAAAGGGGTCTAAAAGGGCTACTATAAGGGTTATTACAAGGATATAATGTAGGGGCCTTAATGATTTGAACAGGGTTTGGAATACTGTGATTCTAATAAGGCGCTCCCCGAACCCTAATTATTATAAGTATTAAGGCCTCTACATTACTGCGACCACACATCTCTGGAAACACGACACACGTATCGATAAGTCACATGCACACTGGAGAGACTTCTCCTGGCGTGGAGAGGTCTCGAGTCAAGAAGCTAGACATCAAGGGGTGCATGCGCAGAGTTTGCACCAAGCTTGCAAGCATTCCAGGCCAGGACCTAGATCAGTCGTGGCAAAGGTAGGTTGTGGCTATGACTGATTCTATACTTCGTATGGGAGTGGTTGTGGTACTTAATTCGGGCTTCGGGACGGGGCCATAGCTGCTGTGAACCAATGTGCAAACGGGATAGTGATCATTCTAACTGGCGGTACAGCAACTGAATGTGATGATGAAGATTGTTGCTGCGGATTCCGCCTTAGTGGGGTCGAAAAGTCAAAAACTGGACGAGGATGCGGAAAGATAGGAACAGCAGCTGCAAGTACGACTGATTTGAGTCGATGGGGTATGATAGTGGGTATGATGCAAGACCATCTTTCTGCTCAGGAGAACCGAGGTTAAATGTTTCTATAGTATTCTATGGATCGCACCTTGGCGGGACTTTGCTCGGAATTGGCACCTCGGTGTACGATGTTCAAGCATATATAACAGCTCGGGGGTAGCATCTGACGTCCAGGAGGTCTGCAACCCTGCATCTCATAAACCCTTGAGAATCAAGGTCCGACTGCAACAAGGGCACCAGGAATACATCTAACATCCAGCTGAACAGAACCGAGGGCAGAACGAGACACTTCAAGCTGCAATCCACCACTTGCTTAATTTTCTGGCCCCTGCCTATTGGTCTGTGATCCCGGCATGCCATAGTCTTAGAAGTCCCTGCAGGGATGTAGGAAGCACAAACAGCCCATATAGTGGCAGCGAAGTTACTCTTTTGCTTGGAGTCCCTCCTGCGTCGTCTGCAGATGCACGTGCTGGATGGAACTACAATGTAGACATACAGCAAAACCAAAAGGATTCTGCAGCGGCTAGGGCATGAATATGCATCAGGACCACCAGCAACGGCAGAAGCAACATAAGCCTTGTCATCCGTAATTACCCTTATCGCAAGCGACAATGTCCGCAGGAGCACCGTCACCCAAGGAGTTCTGGAGATGCATATGAACCTCTCCTGATTGGTCCGAGCTCGTCATCGGCCAACGCACCGCCGAAAGATGGAGATGTACGAAGCCCTTTGTGCGGAGAAGTTGCCTGTCCGAGTTTTGAAACAGAATCGCGAATCCTTGGGGTGGCCTGCGAGGCCTTACAATGACCCGACACCACATTAGTTATGGAGTGACGAAGATCCGCGCAAATCGGTCTGTCGCATGCGATGTTGAGCCAACAGAAGGACAAGTTTGGAACCTCAGCATCCAGTGGGATGAGCGGGATGCTTGGCCCTCCGGATACTTGGCGCAGTGGCATGTTTGGCCCCCCGGAGACTTGACGCGAAGGGCCACCTCCTAAGTTCGCTGCAGACGAAGCTTTACAGGGTTTAGGGTTCGTCGTGGTGCAAAGGGATGCTGGCTCACAACATGAGCTTCAATAAGGCCTACATCCAAAGCGCGTGAACTGTTTCGAAAACCAAACCTTCAGCAAATTCTAGTAGCCGCGGCACTGGACACATCGTGGCACCTCCTGCGCATACAAGAAACTTCCCGAAGCATTGGGATCAGCCAGCAAATCACAAATCCTGTCTTGAACCTTTACACTGTAATCCACCAATAGAAGCACGCGAACCATGAACACTAACAGGAAATGTAGACGTATACGTATATATGTATGTGTGTGCATGTATGTATGTATGTATGTATGTATATACATCTACACATATTATGCCATACCTGTATAAATACATATATATATATATATATATTCATATATATATATATATATGCATATATACACCGACATACCTATAAATTTTACATATACACAGATATGTATATACATATACATGTACAGTTCATGTATTGCGATAAACCTATGCGTGCTTTGTTCCTCTGTTCTCTCACTTGCTTATCTGAATACGTATATAATAGTTATCAGCTAGCTGCTTGTTCGTTTATCTCCGTATCCACCTGTTGACTTGTGTTTCTTGTATGCTTAGTTTAGCCCTGTCTGGAGGCGCCTGCTTGCGGCCTTCGACCCCGGGGAGTCAACGCCAGATCGCCCCTTGGAGGTTGCGCGGGCCCTGGGCAAGGCATCTGTAATTGGAAGTAATCTTGCCCCCCCCGGTTAATAACTCGTCCGATCGCCCCCCCGTTTGTCTTAGTCAGGGGTCTACGCTACTCCCTGAGGCTCTCTGAAGAAGGGGGTCTTTCCTTGGCTCAGGCCCCAGTACATGCTGCAGCCACAGAAAAGTCGTAATGGTTCGTTGACAGAGTGGTGTGAAGTGTGAAGTACTGGGGACCCTTGGTTGATTGAATTTTGGCGCCCCGCGGCATACGGCCTCCTAGCTAAACTTTCCATGCATGCCCCCCCCCCCCCCCAACACACACACGCACACATACACACCCCGAATGCCCATACAATCAACCTGGCATGACATCCCCAGCGTGCCCCCAAATCTTGCTGGGGATGAGGATTTGAAGGTACAAGTATCCTATGCCTGGCATCCCTGCGCAGCACACGCTTAATCAGACAAGTCTCTCTTGGGCAGCTGTGAGCTTCCTGGCAGACTGGGTAGGATATCCTAAAGCAGCCATGCGCTTTCTCAAACTGTCTGATCACTGGGGATGCTTCTAATATAACCCTGAAAATATTCTGCAAAAGCTTACCTCGTCTCACTGAATAGACAACCTTCGGACGAAACATGATCCACAGGTAACCCGTGTCAGACTCTATCATGCATGCTCTTAAGTCTCACCCTCCATAGGCCAGCCGAGGGTCACCCCGATCAAGATCCGCCCCTCTCCGAAGCCAGTCTCGGACGGAGACTTCAATCCTCGCAGGAGCTCTCGGAGAATGAAGATGGTGTGAATAGGTCCCCCAACTCTAGACACAACATTGCTGCACAAGCCGAGACGGACAGTGTGCACATTTTCGACAGCTGCTCCATCGACGTGCATGTATGCCTAGAATGCCTTAGAGTTCTCAAATGTGTACGAATACCACATCTGCAGCAGGATTCGTCTAAGTTGTTATGTAGATCGCCGTGAGGAGCTATCTTCTTCGCATCAAATGTTTGCCAAAGTAAGCTGCGATATGAGCAGCGTGTTGCCACGGTCCCTCCACTAAGCTAGAGGGCTCAGGTTGCGATGGTACAATCTATTACAAAGTCGTGCTGAGCTGAGGGATGCTGAGGACTGGTGGCTCATCGGGTCATCCAAACAGCTCTGAAACTCGCGAGAGTTTGCACGAAGATATCTGCAGTTTGGGCATCTAATGATGTCAGGTAGCTGGTCAGACAATAGATTCTAGGACGTCAGACTTGCCGATCTCAGAAGGGACTTCGTACAGAAGCGAACCGCGAAAATGTCTTGTTAAAATTTCGCGCAGATGGTCTGACTGATGCTGATGCCAGTAGACCTGATGCCGAGTTTCGATGGGTTCGCGCCGGCACCTTGAAGCCGTACAGCTGGACCTACCCGGCTGAAAGTTTTGAGGCAAGGCTTGACCACGACATTTTCGGGCGGAGGAATTCATACTTGTGCCCCAGGCTTTGGTCTCCGCGCCCTTTGAGAGATGGGCCTGGCTAAGGATGTCGGGTGCATTGTGAAAAAATGTGGCTTCGGTTATGGGAGCTCCTGGCGCAACTCCAGTGCCAAATAAGCAATCCTTTCTGCATTTACACGAACACCCTGTGCACCGATCACGATCTTGAGCATTGCTGGAGCGACGCACTTAAATACTGACAGACCTTCGCGGCCAAAGGCAATGCAGTCGGCATACATAATAAAACTGGGATTAAGAGACAGGCATCGATGTTTGTCAAGTTCGGATGCAAAGGCAGTGTCGTCAGGGTTGCTGGGTAACAGTCTGGATCATGAAATAAAATCGTGGCAATATCCACAGCATCTTGAAAACCAACGAACTTGCCCCAATAGGCCACGCAAAACCCTGCAAAATAGAATGGTTTCAGCATCTCTGCGTACAGATGCCCGTCCCGCCACATGCTGTAATGCGCACAGGAATGGCCCGAGGCACAACATCCCTCAACCAGGCCATGCGATTCAACGAATTAGGATGGTAGTATTGACGATGCAAGGTCACGGGTTTCAGCTTGGGCTCCCCTCCAGCCAAACTTCTCCACAAAGAGCTTCTGCTTCGGTGTTTCGGGTCGACACTGTGGCTTCGGGCTCACGAGGGCTGTTGCCGGTAGATAGTCGTGTTGTGCTTTTGCTGCATGTGGCTTTAGTCGTTTTAGGTCGAAATTCAAGCTTCTGCCTTCAATGTTTCATCCCGAAGTGCAAGAGATCGAGATTTTGAAGTTGGAGGTCGCGCCTCGAAGATGCTTCTTTTGAGCTTGATGGTGACACTCGCCGCCCTCTCCTGAGCATGGTCGAAGGAAGCTGTGTGCAGAAGAGACGTCAGGGTCTCATTGAACCGGTGACAGCGGAACAGCTCGGTCCTAGTCACTAGTCACGCAAGTCCAGTCCAGCTACAGGTACCCGTAAGTACAGCCCTGCATGCAGGCGACATACATGTTTGTCACAGTTACCTCTTTTCAAGGCTGCCTCAGGTCGCGGGTGTGGACACCTATGCATGTACACTCTGCAACGCATGCGCACACACGCACACGCACCGGCATACGCCTGGCACTGCGACACTATCGGGACTGCTCCGACTACTCTCTCTCTCTCTCTCTCTCTCTATATGTGTGTGTGTGTGTATATACACATGTACATATAGTGGTATGCTTAGCGCACATGCAACGTGGAAACAACCGCCAAGTTCTCCATAATTTGCCCGAAAGGAGCTTTGCATATCCCACATCTCATGACCTAAGTCTCAGCTTCGGCTAAGGCTCTGCTGATGCCAAAGCTTTCAAGCTCAGGTGCTGGAGGAAGTCCGACAGCTGCCTTTTGGGTTGTGGTAGAGGGTTTGGGGTTTCTAACAAACTTCAGTTTGATTTGGGGGGCTGAGGTTTGACGGGATTTAAGGATTTTAGTATGTTTAGGTTCGAGGGCTGAGGGTGGAAAGTGTGCACCATCAGTGAAATCGGATCATGCCACACATGATCAGGCCCTAAGGTTTACCTCCCAACATGATCAGGCCCTAAGGCTTACCTCCCAACAAGCAGAGCAAGAGGCGTGGCATCCAAAGTCGCAAATGCAATAGCATTATGAATAAGCTCAAGCACCTGAAACCGAATCATGTGTCGACTTCTCAAGAAATCGTGTTTCAGGATGGCTGGACAAGTGGAACAGGATCTCAAAAAGAGCATCCAATGCTGGACTGACAAAGCGATGGAAGAATCAAGCTGCTCATTCTTGCCCCTATATATCACATCTAGTCAGAGACCGTACGTTGTGAAAGCTTTGGGTCAAGACCGCGACGACAGTTTCGACCACTTGGGCCGATCTTGGTGCCAGTCCGGAGTCGGAGTCCAGAATATGCTTATCAAATATCTTCTCCCCCCGGCGCTGTAGCCTAAACTGCGGTTATGCCACGTCGCAACTGTCTCCTGCCGTGGGGCGGAAGAATCAACGGTCTCGGAAGCGTACTGAAATATATATATATATATATGCATGCTACAGGTAATCCCGAATAACATCCCACAACTAGCCTGAGCGCCGGTCAACAACTTGACCATCCTTCTGTCTGGTGCTTAGTAGGGAATGCGGGAATGGATCCCTATCCTGCGCCTAAAAAATTTCCAAAAGTAGTCTCCATAACCCATTCCCCCATTCCCTACCAAGAACCAGATTGCCTACTAAGAACCCTAAACCCGTATAGTCTAACCCTTATAGTAGCCCCCATAGTAACTCTCAAAGGAACCCCATATACCCCATTCACTACTAAGAACCAGACAGCCTTAGGCGCTTGAAGCTCAGGCACTTCGACTCTGCCACATTGGAAGTCCTGAGTCACACAAAACTTAAAGCCTTACACAAGCCCATGAAACCGTCTGAACCCTTTCAACCTTTGTCAAGCTCTGTGAACCCTTTTAGACTAGTTTTTAGAAGCCTGTAAACCCTTACACAAGCCCATGAAACCGTCTAAAACCCAATAAACCTTCGTAGAACCCTATAAGGTGAAGCCCTTCAAACCCCAATAGAACCCTATAAAGCCCTATACCCAAGAAAAGAACCATCCGTCCTGGGCTCGCGGAGGGAGAAATTTCTTTAAAATTGGAGGATGGTTCAAAAGGATCTTTGGGTCAGGATGTCGGTTTACAGGGTTTGTGGGATTTCGGGCGGGGTGACCCTGAGGTCCTGGCAACCCGGTGAGGGCTCATAGGTTTTGGAGCCCTACTATCAAAGCGGATCCTATGGTCCTAGAGTCCTATATGTGCATGCTTCGGCCTCGAGTCGAAAAAGGTTGGCTGCATGGTCTTTGGCTTCAATTAAGTCCCACACTTCCTACACCGGCTTCCAGGGGATCTTGGATGTGGATCTGCAGGATCGGATTTTCCAGGGTGATGTTTCTTCGGAGCTATTGCAAATCCAAAATGGGCTTGATGCCAGACCAACTACTTTCTCGGAAAAGACAAACAACTACAAACAACAACTGGAGCAATTAGGAAATGAAGAAATAATGAGACGGGGAGCAAGTCGAAGAGATTCTCTGCTGTAACCAGTGACGCCGTCGCCAAATCCATCTGCGAAGAGCTTCGAATGGATTTTTACAGTTCAGGTGCTCCCGTGGCAAAACGGTCGGCGCCATCGCCACCATACGCAAAGCTCCTATAGCCCTGGACCCGCAGCCGAAGCCTTGTCAAGGGTCTGGTGTTGCCCAGCTACATCCACGACAAAGAAACACTCGTCCGTGAGGTTCACTTACAGTGGATTGTACTACCGCAGTCTTGCGCACTTTATGCAGGCTCTAACTCTCTTAGAAGTCTGGAGTCTGGAACACACCGTACGCAATAACACACCCTTTTAGACGGTACCATGTAGCTGTCGATATCGAGGGAACAAAGACAAAATCCCAAATTTCACGGCCGCTGATGCTCCCGGGAGAGCCAGCCTCATCGGTCGGTGGGGCGGACTGAGACCAGCAATGAACCTGGCCATCATCATTACCTGGCAATGGACGGCAATCATCCTTGCCCTTATCTGAAGGATGGCTCGGATTCGTCCCAGAAACCTCCTTGCCTCGAGCTCTACGTTGCATACCTGGTAAACCAAAGCCAACTAAACCAATTCCCACGAGGCCTGAGCCCGCAATCGAAAACTACATCTGGGGACAGCTTCCCACTCCCAAGTTCTGCAGCTGACACGAGCGATGCGACAACGCATGTACACCTGCCTGCATCTACTTGAACATGCATTTTATGACCGGGTGCAGAAAGCCACAATTCCACACACCACATGTGGAATAGAATTATATTGAAAAGTTAACAGGTCAGAATCAGAAACCCCAAAACCTTGAACCCCAAAGCTCCTCACTCGCGAAGGACTCTCACAACTCAAAAAGTTTGTGCATCTGAGTAGCAGATGCAGGATGCATCCTAAGCGAGTCATGCATGCATCCAGAAGTAGTAGGAGTCGTCGTCGTCGAAGTAGTAGCAGTCAGTAGCAGTAGCAGTAGCGGTAGCAGTAGCAGTAGCAGTAGCAGCAGCGGAAGCAGTAGCAGTAGCAGCAGCAGTCGCAGCAGCAGCAGCAGCAGTAGCAGCAGTAGCAGTAGCAGTAGCAGTAGTAGCAGCAGTAGTAGCAGTTGTAGCAGTAGTAGTAGTAGTAGTAGTAGTAGTAGTAGTAGTAGTAGTAGTAGTAGTAGTAGTAGTAGCCGTAGCAGGAGTGGTAGCAGCGGCAGCTGAAGCAGAAGCAGCAGCAGCAGCAGGAGTAGTAGTAGCAGCAGTGGAGGTCGTAGGAGGAAGAGGAGCAAGCAAAGCTCACGATCGTGACATGTACGTTTAGGCGCCGGTGCGCCATTGGAAGCAACAACCATCGTCTTCATGCAAGAGGCTGTGTGTTGACCTTTTCTCGGGCGACTGGTTTTATATTCAATGGCACGATTGCATCTGTCAAATTTGAGACTTCATGTCAGCGATATCCCTGGGTCCTCTTGCAAGCCACCTCCATCTAACATCTCAATCCAAGGCGCGAAAAGGCTGGAAACCATTCCTCTGCAGCAGCAAAAAGTCTACGAGCTTTAACTGAAACCCTTATATACATAATTGAAATCTATGTCCTTAGGCCTTAGGCTTGGCTGAGGCCTTGCTTGTGATGGCGGGCTCATGTTATTCACATTTTCGTTTGCTTCCATTTTATTTCCACTCCCTGAAACAGCCGTGTGTCTGTGGAAGAAAGTGCATGGGCTCATGGTCTGGAAGGTTGGGTTTACAGTGTAGCCAGAGACACATAAGGGCCATAATATTCCAAATAGGGCTTGTCGGTATTCTGACACGGAACACTTGGTAACTATTTCGACTCGTACAGCAATGAAACCCGATGGACTTCTGTGGGTGCAGGGCTCTTGGCTTTTCCGCGTCAAGTGATGGTGTCAGTGAAAAACGACTCTGGAATACCCGCATCAACACTCATGCTGTCGTCTGCCTTCCGGACGTACTCCTATCTGGCTGCTGGCTGCCAGCCCTATGCTTTCAATCCCCTTCCAGCTTCTGGCCCGTGGAACCTGCTCTTGTGAACACCCGGTCCGATACTTCGATGCCACGAGTAAAACAAGATTCCTTTCGACTAGAAGCCCTGATTCAACTGCCACCTGAAACCTAATATGCACTCTGCACTCCCGAAAAGTTCTGCAGAAAATTCGGTGCGAGCTGCCTCGAAAGACCATGTGCATGGACTCCATGTGCTGCTGTTCGCTGGTAAGGGCCGACAGGAAACGGAAGTTCCTCAAGCACCGGAGCTCCACCACATGAAAAGTTTCAAGTCGGGGGATTTGCGGGCCAAGGGGTTCATGTCAGCAGCACCAAAACTGTTATTGCTATTAGCATCGGTAATATGATTGGTAGTATTCGTATTGGCATTACAATTATTATGACGATGCTCAGTTTTTCATTATTGCCATTATTACTATTGCTACTACTACCAGGCTACCATTATTCAGGCAGCTTTTGCTTGGGTCGTCCAGTGATGACACACGTCTATCCCTGTCAAGGAGCTTCCTCCACTTGAGACCCCACTGTGAAATCTGAGCCCTATGACAAAACCTCACGAACTATAGAATGATCTACCCGCCGTAGAACCCGGAAGGAAATCTTGTCGAACCGTAAAGATATTCTGAGACGGGCCCGAACTCGATGAGCATGACAAACGGGAGCAAGCCGAGTGACTCAAGCTCGGCAGTCTCAACAGCAAAATGCGTCAGCACGGCACCTTCGAGGGGACGATGATGATGTTCACAACTAGTCCGTGATAGCCCTGCAAATAATAATACGACCCTTTTGATATTCAAATTTTTGCAATTCTAAGCAACTATAATATGAAGATTGGTCCAACGGAGCTAGAGTTTAGACCTCTGCCTCTTCCTCTTGCCTCTCCCCACATGAAAAAAGAAGATGTGACTAAAAACCACCTTTGCATTTAACTAGACTTACTGAGATGGATAAAAACCCACAAAACGTTCGGTCCGAACCTCGTCACGGCCAGGTCCACAATGTAAAAAGTGTTTAGGCCCTACAGCTGAACCCCTTCAATCGCTGTGACCAGACAAGACAAGATCCATTTCAGATCTTCAAAGCCTCGTTTCTTGCGCCTAGCACCAAAAACCGCCTGTCCAGCCAGCACTGCAACAACTTGACGTACACTCCTTCCAGGGCCCAGGGAAACCCAGAAGCGCCTGCACATTGAAGAAGGCCCAGCGCCAAGCAGTGCGATGAGAGACCCGTGCAAGCCTTGCAAAGACAAGCCGGAGGTGGGCAACATAGATGCCTCAATGTTGCGAATAGAGTGTCGGGGTACATTGCAATACAGTACAAACGAGACAAAACTGGGATGTCTCTCGCTCTCTCGACGTGCCATCACTATAGTTCCAAAGCGGTGATACTCGTACCGATTCTTCCACCCTGTATTGGATGCCGTATAGTTCCATTTTTTGCAGGGGACCTCGGGTTTTCCCGGCTTCTGCCCCTCGCAACATGGCAAGACCGGGCGGGGGACTTGGGCACGAGAGAGATAGTTGGCCCTTCCCAGCTCCACAACTCAATCAGAACTAGTAACTAGGAATTTCGTCGACGTCACTTTGGACGACCTGCTCATGAAGGCTTCAGGAAAGGCCATCTCGAATGCCGCATGCTCAGGATGTCAACAGCACTCCAAAGCTTGCCGGGTCATATTCGATCAACTTTCCCAAAACCTCCGAGCTAGAGCCGAAGGAAGGAAGGAAAGCTAAACCTTGTACAGTAACAGTCTATGATAGGGCGACTATTGAGGACTATTCAAACGTTACTGAATGGGGGCAGTACCCAACCGTAGACCCTAAAATTGTTAAGAAGGCCGAAGCTGCAGGGGTAGGCCTATGGCTTGGCTTTCGAGCTCGGGGCTTTTCAGGTTCGTCTCTCACCCAAAACTCTAAAACGCTTGCCAAACGGCCGCGCGGAGTGCCAGCCAGCAGCCCATATGCAAGGGACACACCTGGGCCGATACAGTGTAGAAACCTACCCTTTAGGGTTTCTTTCTGTCCCTGTGTAAGTCACCATAACACAACTCAACGAAAATTAGGTTCTGGCTTGGTAAGATACAGCCTACATCCTGATCCGAAGGGCGAGGCGAGGGGGCTGGGCTGGCCCTTACACGCCGCAAACACTCAGATCTTCAAATCCTTACACTCTCACAGAAAATGGCATAACTAGGCAAGTATAAAGAAACATGTGTAGATGTGTCTCCATGCTTGTACATTCACACTTGTGTATATGCAAATATGTACACACATATTCTCATAAGTTTGTACAGCACTGAAATGATGATAAGTATGCGAATTTGAAGCAGCTAGATGCCCAACAGTACTTGATAAGATAAAGAGTCCAGCACTAGCCAAGCATCCACTGCAAGGAGCAAGCCCAGAGGCACTCGTCCCAGGGCCGCAAAAAGAAAGAGCCTCTGCGCTCCACGTGGCTTACGGCTTTAAGGCTGTGAGAACTCTCCCGCTGGATTTGCTTCTGGCTTTTGCTTGTCGGGGAGCAAGGGTCATGGTATGGCTGAGTATCGAAGGCGACCCAGTGATCGCGATTGTGCTGTAATTGCCATGACTCTTTCGGGCGTCGCGCCGCTCAGGATGAATGATGATGTGGGACTTCGGCAGTTCCGCGCCATGAATGTCTAAAACCAAGTGTCAACAAAATAACCTGTCACGCCATGCAAT
This sequence comes from Symbiodinium sp. CCMP2592, assembly GCA_905221615.1. NCBI lineage: Eukaryota > Dinophyceae > Suessiales > Symbiodiniaceae > Symbiodinium > Symbiodinium sp. CCMP2592. The sequence goes on along the minus strand of CAJNDT010006202.1, from coordinate 889,714 downwards.
ATGACCGACAAAAATTGCAAACTAGCTCAATCCTCCACCTGCTCAGCCCTCCCCAAACTCATTTGGCGAGTTTGCTTCGTTGACATTCCAGGATCTGTAGGGCGATCGGGCTGGTGGGTAGAGTTTCGGTTTGCACAACGAATTTTGTGTTACCGCGGCGTTAAGTCGTGCACCTGGCTAGCTGCATTTTCGGGCGTACAAGCGATACAAAGCTAGCGCAGGAAGCGCCATACAGCTCGGCCCAAGAACATGTCAGACAACATGACGAAGTACATACATGCATGCAAGCATGCTTGCATGACTGAGCATCCTGAAGCGCATCTAAATACTGGAATGATGCTTTGAGTATGTACGTATGTGCAAGTATGACTGCATGTATGTAATGTAGTCAAACGTACTGCAATGTGTCAAGATGTTGTGTTCTGGTCTGTTTCTGTGATGCATATGTATATCTGTATATCCCTACAAGTTTACGCTTATATGTTTACAAGTAACCTGACCCGAGACCCTACCTATAGTCTCCATTAAACCAAAAAAAGGAACTACAATGGAGAGTCTCCATTGTAGTTCCTTTTTTTGGTTAACCAAAATCTCTGTTATAGGGTCCTAACCATAAAACTGGTTAACCAGAAAAAGGAACTACAATGGAGACTTTAGGTAAACCCTAAACCCTAAACCCTAAATCCTAAACCCTAAACCCTGAACCCTAAACCCTAAACCCTAAAGTGATGTACCGTCGCAGTGGCCAAGGCAGGGCTGTACTGACGTAGAAGATGAGCTGCGAAGAGCCCTCGGCAGCGAGTGAAGAGCGGTTTAGGGTTTAGGGTTTAGAGTTTAGGGGTTTAGGGTTTAGGGCTGCGGGAATCTTCTCAGATTTCAGGCAATCCCAGAGGCGTCCAAGTACCCAAATAGTAGGGTTTTAAGATCCCAAAATCCATCCTCTGAGTGGTTTTGGGACCTTGAAACCCGCCTATTTGGGTACTTGGACCCTTAGGGAGTGCAAGGAAGAGTCTTGAACTTAGGTTATCTCTGCGATTGGCTCACTGTCTGTCTACCGCCTTGTACTAGCTTTGGCTTGGGGACTCGCAGGATCAGAGGTGACACCTTCGATTCGGATTTCTGGGCACCGAAGCAACACGATGTCAACAAAAATCGGCCGAGAAGAACCGGCGGACATGAGAACGAACAGGAGTGGTGCTATGCAAAGCCGTCTTCTGCACTCGAACCTAGGCACTGCGCGCATCGATGATGCTGCAGCTGTCAGCAACACCTCCTTCAAGCGAGTTGAAGGAGCGGAAATGCGTAGCTGGCCAGGGTCGAGAGGAGAGGAGTTTGGCCTGAAGGTCTGTGTCGCGCTCGGCTTTCTGACGCTGTCCGTGCTTGGTGCAAGGCTCGGTGTTGCTAATGCTGCCGGAGATCCAGGGATCGGAATTCGGCGAGCCTCAACTTAAATTGAAATTCGTGGGCCCTGCCGCCAGACGCTTTGCCAGGCAGACTCGGCCACGACTCCCGTACCCAAGACTCGGCACAAACTAAACTGTACAGGCGTAGTCGAAATTATCAACCGTAGCCGAACAGCATCTCTCTCTCTCTCTCTCTCTCTCGCTCTCTCTCTCTCTCTCTCTGCCGTTGCATCCAGAGGGTCTAGCAGCATGAAGACCTGGCACAAGCGTCATGACTCCCACCTGAAACTCCTCCTCCGAACGATGCCTCTCTCTGGTTCATTGCTCCTCCTATTCCCCAGCCCCTCACCCTCGGGCGCACACTCTATATCCGCCGCAGAAGCGCTACCCTAGGCCCTAAACTACAAAGCCCAAAGCCCCTAAGCTCTAAACCCGGCTCCTAAGCCCCTAAAATCTCGGAGTCCTGGCAGCCAAAGAAGGCCAGCTGCAGAAAGATGCTCCTCGACCTCATCTCACGTGTAGCATTCAATCATACGGGTTCAGTCATGTAGGGCTTAGGGATTGAAGGCGTAGAATTTACTAGTTCATTGTTGGGATAGGACTAAAAATGTACATTGTTATTCCTTATTGGGTTCAAGTACCCGTAAAAATGTAAAATGTTACCCAACTATGACAAAGGCTAGCATTTCAGCTTCTCAGCTCTAAGGCTTCAGGGTTTTTGACTTGAAACCTCCTAGGCTGGGGGAGCACCGGAATGAAAGGGGCCGTTGCCTTCCGTGCTGCCACCCTAAATGCAAGAGATGAAGGAATTCCCCTATGCTCCATCACCATTTTGGTTAATGGGTTTTAGATGCTCAACAGTTTCCTTTCGATGACTACTACACTAGACCGCGTACATAACACATTTTTGCACTCCTGCTTCAAAGGGCAAAAGTACAAAACTAAATGTATTGCCCCCGGCAACACCCCGTGTCCATTGCCTATCCCGTTTGCATATAGCCGCAAGTAGCACCCTCAGTCGCAGCCTGAACCACAGTTCAACCCCACTCAGCCTGTGCACTGAGGCTCCAGCATTGCAGACGAAAAGAACGATCGGGCGCAGTGAAAGCTTACCAAACACAGAGCAGCCATCATGCCTTGCACCACAGAGCACTGCATGAAAACACGAGGGCACCTGTGGAAAATACTCACCAGGCTACGAGCAGACTGTTTCAAGATGGCTCATCATTCCGGTACAGAGTTTATTGAACTTCAATTTTCGACTCGCACATGGCAAACCCCAGCAGGGCTAAGTCCACTTGGAGAGGCATCGCGGAATGTAGCAACGCAGCACCCTGCCGATGGAAACTGGACAGGTCTGTGTCGGCAATTTTGTAAACTGAGTACCCCAAGCCCTCGACCGATATTCAAACAAAAACATGTGCTCGACGAGCCGAGTTGCCGCAAGTCTGCAGATATCCTGAGCTCGAAAATCGGATGCAAACACGTCTTTACGGGATGGACCCCTGCACCAGAAGTCTTCTCTTTCAAGTTTTTACCAAAACGGAAGCTGCTCAAGGCTTTCTTAGTGGCTGAGTTCCCCCCCAAAGTGTACACTTTCAGTTTACTAGTGGGTAATATTATGCCAAAAAGTGTAAAGTGTATCCACTCAGCTACTTAGCTTTTTGAGGCCAAGAAGGGACCAAAACCATCAGATCTTCGGAGCAGATTTTTGTTCTGTCAGGCGGCTGGTCGGGGCCATGCCGCCCTCCAGAAAATGCAAGCTCATCACGGAGATGCCTGTCGGCTGTAGGAAGGTTTCTTTGACTCCCTGTGAAGCAGATTTCTTGGGTGGATTTTTTTTCAGAACCTGCCCTTCGTGTAGCACAGTGTAGTATACTGTAGGCTACGATGTACAATGCAAGATATGGGAGTTTCCAAAAACAGGGACCCTAATATGGTACCCTAAATAGTAGGATCCTTCTTATAAGGACCCCCAAAATAGGTACCCCTAATTTTCGGAAACTCCCATATATTAGCTTCTATCACAGCTCTGCGAGTCGAATCTGCTCGGCGAAGGGCTGGGTTCCGAGGTTTCGGCCTCTCCATGTCCTGCTGCATCTTCCCAGAGACTCCAATACCCCTTAATTACGGAACATACCTTAAATTATAGTAGGATCCTTAATATGATTTAAGGAATATTCCTTAATTAAGGGGTATTGGAGTCTCTGGGTTACTGCCATTAGAAGCCTGCGCCACCACTGATCTTAGCGTATCTCAAGTAGATAATATAGAACTTGTAACAATATATAATTGATTCCTTAGCAAAGGGACACCAGTAGGGCATACACCTGGCAGCAGGATACAACATCACGCGCAGCAGGCTTTTCTACCATGCAGCAGAGGTCGAAGCTATCTATCTTCACTCGCTGAATATCGCTGACTCTAGGCTTGGGATCAAGGCCATGTACTGGCAGCGTGGGCGACGCTGAAAAGGCTTGAATCTTGACAAGCTATGCGTGTACGAGGTGCTACATGGCTCCCAATGGGCATGGAAACGTATGACCTGCAGCCCTGAACCCCAGACCCTCTTCAGGCCAAGTCCGAGGTGCACATGCCAGTGAACGGAACGGCTGCTCGAACGAATCGTCTCGCAGCACGCTGCACTCTCCACGTGGTGTACTCCTGAAACTCAATTTCTGAAGACTCGCATGCTGCAGTGAATGCCTGGACCCAATAGCCGCAGCCTTTAGAGCGGTAGCCAAAAGACATGCTTCCAGGGGATGCAGGCTTGAAGCAGGTCTTGACCCCAGGCCCCACATGCCCGATTCCATCGCGGAAGCCCTTCGCATGTTTTTTTTTAAATCGAAATCTCCGACATCTTTCCGGGTGCTAGCCAAGGCTCTGATCTCTCTTTGGTCTGAGTATCGTAGACCAGTTGATGCAGAAGGCCGGGTGAGGGCGTGGCCTTTGGAGGGTTGGAAATTGCTAGATTGTGAGCTGTGGCTTTGAGGCACCGCCGCTGGAAGTCCTGAAAGGGACAACTATAACGCCATCCTGGATGAGGTGTTTGCACTGGAAATAGACTGCCGGCGGCACAATCTCCGGAAATCTCTTCAGGGCTTCCTGCTACAGAAGTTCAAACATCTGCTCCACCAGGCTTGAAGCTCACATCGCGGATGTCTCGCCTAGCTCCGTTAATGTAGGGGCCTTTATACTTAGAATCGGGTCTGTGGGCCCCGTATGCTCTAATTATACTAAGGAACTCCTTTTCTAGACGCTTATAGTAGCCCTTATCGTAACGCTAGACCCTTTATAAGAACCCTGCAAAGGAACCCTTTAGCAGGGCCCCCTATAATACGTCCTATCATGAAGAACGGTGCCTTGGCTCGCTGGTCTCGAGCTTTTGCTTGGCTGGCCATGCTCATCGCGCCGCCCTCATAGCTCTTCTCCATCTCGCATGAAACTCGGATCTGCAGGCTTCGAGTTGTTCTACTTAGGCTTGCCGGGTAGAGTTGGGCCACGTCTTTAAGGCTTGAACACAGGAGCGACCCTGATATCGTTGAGTTGATGCATGATCCATTTGCCTCTGTGTTTGCAGCCTAGCTCGGAATCCGATCATGGGTTACTAAGCAGCCAAAGGCCTGAGCCAACACGCATGAGTGCCACGAAAGCATGCCCACCTTCGCTGGCTAGTTAATTTGCAATCTCAGTAGAAGTAGCAGCGTTATCATCATGATGATGACGGCAGTGGCAGTGCTAGTGGGAGTAGTGAGTAGTAGTCGTAGTGGTATAGTCGTCGTCGTAGAAGCAGCAACAACAGCAGCGGGAGCAGCACGGGTAAGAGCATCAGGAGGAATAGGATGTGGGGGCAGCCCCCAGCCATCCTGAACATGATGCGTCGCCCTGTTCATCGAGAAAGGGGAACTGACATCATGTTTCGGGACTGTCGCAGTGCAGCCTAACCGACCCGAGACGCCTGTAACAGGCTTGGGCTTGGGAAGCAAGGGTTTACTGAACCTCAAAACAGTGTAGCAGAGGGGAGCAAAGCATGGCCGGCTCATCCGAGAAGCACTGAAAGCGACCGTGTTTGTAGCATGTGTGTGTGTGTGTGAAGAGTCTGAGCAGGACTCGCATCTGTTCTCTACCCTGAGTCTTCCCACTGTGCTCTACAGTTGCTGCGAAACTTCCCAACACGTGTCTCCACACCTCTTACCCTAAACAACCCTGAGTTCAGCCCCCTGGTGCCTGTTGATGAAACAAACTGAAGGCGTTATTTGCAACTTCACTATGTCACCCTGAACATCCAGGCACAAGCCATTAACTTTCCAAAGCTTCGCGCAAGCAGCACCGCCTCAATGTAGGATACACACTCAAACAGTCACAAACCGGCAGGAGGACTCGCCGCAGATCTTTTGCCCTGCACCAAGTACGGCTACAGGGCTTAGAGTCTGCATGTGTGCAGCTTTTGCACTTGAAGGTTGCTGATCAGAGGGATGTGGGTTGAGGACTTTGCATTTTCCAATGTGACATTCTCCGATTTCGAGCGAATTAGAGAAATACAGGAACTGTGTGTCGCGTAATGGAGACACATATGTACTAATCCTCGATACTGGAGCCTGAACTTAAGTTCTGAAAAGGCAGTGGGTCAAACTTCGTCGGTGCACAAGACCTAGATATTTCCGAATCATCCGCTAGCTCTGCTAGCATTCACATTACCTACATATATGAATATATATATATATATGTATATATATGTGTGTGTGTTTATATAATACATGCTACAGTATCGCATAGTGTCGCATAGTATCGTACAGTAAAGTATAGTACGGTATAGTCTAGTATGGACGCGACAGTTTCAGAGTCCAGGTCCTGGGCTTGGAAGGTTCTTACAATCAGGGGTTCTGGGGTAGGAGTTTAGGGATTCGGGCTTTCGACTTTAGGGTTCTGGGTAGGGAGCCTTTCCAAGAGTCCCCCATTTTCGGTCCCTAGCTGTGAGGTTCTGGGATTTAGGGTGTTGTGTAGGGAATTCACATGATGTGCAGGGCACACAAAAAGAGGCATACATATCAGCTCAAACTGCATTGAATCCTTCATTTCAGCTATGAATTTCTGGCCCCGCGGAACACACACACACACACATCACTCACGGCCAGTTGGCTGCGTAGTAACCCCAGTATAGAGTTTGACCTAGCAGCTTAGCAGCATCATCAAGGAAAACCACCGTACTCGCCGTGCTCCACTTCCTATCGTCGTGATCCTTCTGGGGGGGTTCATGGCCAAACCTTTTAAGGGAGGTTTGGGGCTCCACAACTATAAGGCTGGGGTCAAGGCCACCTTTGGGCGAACAAGATCTGCAACCCTCCGGGGACTGGGGGTCTCACGGTGAGAGGCAATCTGAAGCAGGGATTCCCCGGAACCACATCGCACCTTGACGACTGAGTCTTTCGCAACACTAAAGTCCTGAAGGTCTCAACCCCAAGCAAAAACAACAAAAGCGATACTATCACATACGCACACTAAACCTTCCCTGCTCAAAGGCTGTTTTCCGTCACTGGCATGCCGACTCCCGACATGCATAGGCTTCGGGGCTTCGATTTGTCAGAGCGCAGGGGTTTAGGAGTTTAGGTTCGGTAGTAATTCGGGGTTACCTAGACCCCCGAAGTACGTAAAATAATGGCCCAAAGCCTATAAAAGGCTATTATTCTACATACTTTGGGGGCGGTTTAGGTTCAGAGCCTAGGACATAGGCTTGTTCTCATGGCGTTTGGAACCCCTTCGACTATTTTAGGGTTGCGCGGCTTAGGGTCATGGGGCTTAAGCCTAAGATCCAGGGGAGTATGATGAACGACCCTACATGTCCAGCATCAGGACGGCTTGCGTCGGAGGCAACAGCGGCCGCAAAGTCGTGGGAGGAGCCGACGCCCTGATGATGCAACCGGTGAACCCTAAACTCAAAAACCCTACATCCTACATCCACGAACCGGCCCAGTACTTACATCCGACACCCCAGGCCCTAAACCTACTGGAGCCGACGAGGCTCACATCCCCCGAGTGCTTGCGTGAAGGAGAAAACCTCCGGATCGAAACTCTAAGACCGGGTGGGAATGATTTCAGGGCGGGTGCGGGAAGTAGTTCGGTCATAATGAGCAATCGGTGCTCTAGTGGGTGGCCCGAGTTTATCTACAAGCTCCGTCCCATGCCAGACCCTCGAACCCTTCAGCCTCAACCACTATAACCTAGTCCTCCGTGATCCCTTTAAGTAGCGATCGATGCCCTGAGTTTCAGGTCTTCAGGTCACTCGTTATTGCAGCTCTTCACGCAACATCTAGTTTGCTTGCTGTCGGTGTCTGCGTGGTCTTCAAAGATGAGGCTTTGTCATACGGAAGGCTTGAGGCCGTCGGAAGCTTCCACTGCCGAGTTGAGACTGTATCCTTCTTTCTGCCGGCATGTTCCCTCTCTGGCCTCTCTGGACTAAACCCGCCTGTGTTGTCGGCCAGCAGCCATGCATACATCGAAGCAGTTGCAATTGTGAGTCCGTTCCACAAGCAAACTCTTCGTGGCTATTTCTTGAGCACAGCCACGACACACTAGACTTACACAAGCATCAGAACCAAGAAAGTAGAAGTCGTTGCAAGCCGGGGATCAGAGTGCTGTCTCGTTGCTCTGCAGAGCTGCCTCGGGCCGTGCAGTTGGCTTTCTATCCCTTGCAGCCGACCTACCTACTGAGTAGGTTGCTTGGTTTGGGTAATCTAGGGTTGATGTAAGTTATCAAAAACTCGGATGACAAAGGATTTTGACGGGCCTCGTTTGTCAGGGCCGAAAAGACTTCAGGAAACCCCGCAAGGGAAGGGGGAATGCAGCACAAGGGACTCAAGGCCCTGCAGCTGAGGGTCGACGGAGCTGTCGGGTCTTTGTTTAGGCCGAGCCACGACGGTTGAAACTGCCGTACCGGCGAAGTCCAATCGCAAAGCAACACGTCCTGAACAAGCCTGGAACCCGGAGTCATGCCTGGATGTGGATGCCTTGTGTCACTTCATCCCTTGCCTTGCCTCTTGCCCTATACAGCTACTACTGTCTGCCACGACACCTCTTCCTTGTCGGGCGTGCTGGGCGTCTTCCTCAGTGAATTAGGCTGCAAGGGCGGCTTGTTCCCCGAAAAGCCAGCATTACCGCAGAGTGCAGGCGCCGCAATGCGACTGGCGTTCCCTTCGAATGACTACGCTGAACTCTTCCCTTGTCGGCCATGAGTCCGATGTAACGGACATGGCAAGCCCTGCGGCAGTTGAGAGCAGTGACTGCGGCAGCACCTGTTGCTACAGCTGCTCATCACCTGGCTAGGGATTGAAGACAAGCCGAACCAATGTCATTATCCGTGCGACGAAAACTGTCTGGCTACGTCGACACTGCTGCACTGCCGCCTGCAGAGACTGTCAGGAATTGCCCATACTGCAGTGACATGCAGTGACTGTATGTGCCTCTTTCATGTGACCGAACAGGGCGGACTATCGGACATGGATTTGGGGATGTGGGTTTCGCTACAAGCCGTGGTCTGGGCCGCCTGGAGCTAAACCACTATCTACAACCAAGCATTCCTTTACTCATCCTCCGGTTGATGATATAAATCCTGCATTACCCATATATGATGAGGATTAAACCATAATTCCCATAGTCTAGAGCCCTGAACCATCATCAACCGTCCCCCGGATTTGCTTCATCTCGCCTTGCCCGGGCAGCCCGAAAACTGGCAGTGCGTCGAAGCACGCGCAGAGGCACCTGGAGGGCTTGGTGGTAAAGGGTTTAGGGTTTAGGAGTTAGGGTTTAGGGACCCTAAACCCTAAACCCTTACAGTACCCTTTATAGAAAACCTTGAAAGGAAGCCTAAGGTACCCCTCAACCAACACCAGCAGCACGAACTCCTGGGTAATCGCTTTTCAATCTCCGAGATAGCTATGACTTCTATAAAGTTTGATACTGCACCACGGCACATGACATGTCTGATGCTCCTGTATGCCAAGGCAAAGCACAAGAAGCGATCGGCGCTCGCAGTATGGTAAGCGCACGTCGGTAAAACTCTTCACGGTTTTGGCCCTAAACGTCTCCACGCCTGGGCTATGCACATGCCGTCAACCATAAGACCTGAACCCGTTTTCGAAGCAGGAACTGGGGCTTCATACCAGACCCTGGACTGCCCAAGCCCGCACCCCACTTCCAAACAAAGGCAGAAGAGGCACTGACACTAGCTCGTAGTGTCGTAGTTTTCCTCATTGTACGAAACCCTCTATAAATATATAGTATAATGCACGTGAAAACCTTGTTATTCTCACTAGTAAGGCCTCGATCCTAGACTCAGCGCTCTAAGAGTCCAACTGTCGGTCTGCCGCCGTCGGAGAGCGCGTGGCTGAGACTGGGCTTTGCAGTGGAGCGTGCCTGGCTCAGGATTAATTATTACTATTATTATTACTATTGTTATTAGTATTACTATTATTACTATTATTACTATTATTATTATTATTACGATTATTATTATTATTATTATTATTATTAGTAGTAGTAGTAGTAGTACTTAGTAGTAGTAGTAGTAGTAGTAGTAGTAGTAGTAGTAGTAGTAGTAGTAGTAGTAGTCCTTAGTAGTAGTAGTAGTAGTAGTAGTAGTAGTAGTAGTAGTAGTAGTAGTAGTAGTAGTAGTAGTAGTAGTAGTACTTAGTAGTAGTAGTAGTAGTAGTAGTAGTAGTAGTAGTAGTAGTAGTAGTAGTAGTAGTAGTAGTAGTAGTAGTAGTAGTAGTAGTAGTAGTAGTAGTAGTATAGACTAGCACTATATATAGCTTGACTGACTCAAGGGGATGTGTGCAAGGCATTTCACCTACCTGCGACGTCAAAGATGCCGGCACAGGTGTTCCGGGCAATGAAATCATGGTTGCCGACACAAAGTATGAAAGCCCTCGCTTGCAGACCCTACCCCGACTCTGACTCCAAACTGCTCAACGCTTAGACTCCAGAATATCGTGGACAGAATATCGTGGAATTGCGAAACCCCATGAACAAGCGAAGCTGTGCAAGGCACAGGCCACACTTCGGGGGAGTTGCCCGCAATGCTCAGCACAGCACCTGGCATTCCGGCACTTTCTCAAAGGATGCTGACGTGAAACCCAATTAGTCGATGCGGGTTTATGAAGTACGTCTGCGATCCGGCAACTAGATGTGTCTAACTGGTCGGAAATTGCAGGACTGACAAGCAAAACGCAAGTGGACGACTGCAAGCCCCTGCAAGTAATATAGGGACCTTATAATTACAGCCTAGGGTTTTCGGGTATGCTATACTATACTTACAATAAGGAGCCCCCACAATAGTATAGTAATTTGTAAGGCCCCTATATTACAGCCAGTTCAGTACAGCGAATCCGAGGTCACCCCACTGTTAGATTCGAAGGCACCCGTTGCTGCAGCAGCTGTCCGCCGGGCTGCTGCATGTCATGCTCCTGCTAATATATAGCATGAACAGCCTGCTGGATAATTAAGTTACAGGAGACTGCAAAACCAAGCAAAGCGTGCTGGCCCAGCTGCGAAACCACACTGAGCAGCCTGAGTCCTACACTTATACCTGAGACTTGTGCGAACTCTTGCGCCCTAGCTGCGCGGTAGAACTGCGCGTGCATTACAATGCTGAGCCAGTGTGGCCACATGGAGACAGCAATCGAGCCATCGCGGCATAGTTGAACGGCATAACATGTCTACCGTACGAGCACTTATTACTACGGTCTCCATAGCTTGCATGCTGCTTAAGTTCAGGTAGAATGAGCCACACACGAAATAGCCATATAAACAAACAGCCATTGATTGACACGTTTTGGTACACTACGGTCTCGAGAACGCGACGGCATGTATATGCGCATGTATATATGCATATGGTACATGTGTGTAGACGTGGCGAAAAACGGTAATGGCGAGAAACAGTATGGTAGATTATAGAACCGTTTAGATATACAGGAACATGTATACGGAGACGACTGGTCCGAACCTCTGTGCTCGTTGCATTAGTAGCAATTCAGATCCACCCACCCGGGTAGATGCACGGTGACGTACATGTACGCTGCATCACGCGCACGTGCAGCATACCCGGCATACTCCAAGCCTCAAAACACTATGATAACTTTAAGGAGCTCCTGCAGCTTACAAAGGCTGCGACGCCGTGCACGTCACAGCGTCGTCGACCGGCACCCAGCGAGGCGCAACACGCAGCACAACCTCTAGTCTTGTCTTTGCAAAGATACTCCAGGGTCGGTAGCAGGAACCCTCTACTACTCTACCGCAAGCTGCGAGACCCACAAACAAACACTGAGCTGTTTCTTAGCGATTTCGAGGCCTGAGGCTCGGAAATCTTCGCCTTCATTCGTCCACGGGAGAACTGGATTAGGGTTGCCGGAGTAGACTTGGGTGATTCTCAGTTGGCAATGTGCTCTGGTGGGCCAGTACATCCAGATTTGTTTGCATCTGAGGATCTCGGCCATTTCCACACCAGCATGAAGGACAATACGTTCGGCCAAGAGTCGGTAGTTCTCGCACTCCGCAGTTGCAGCTGCACCACATTTGGAAGCACAGCCTGTCAGGGTCCGGATGTGAGTTGTTTCTGATGTTCGCGCTTGCGTTTTTCGGGCTTTGTTCTAGGTTTTCAGCCGCGAAACATGCGTCGGCTCTTTAATGAGGACACAGTGCAAGAAATGCCGTGGAACGACCGTCCTTGAGTCTTCGAGGCCGGGCTATCGTCGGAGTCCGATGTGTCCGCCTGCAGCTCAAAGAAGCAATGCATCGTTCTACGCATGCAGAACAACGATGTCAGCTCCAGTCACTGAACCGGGCAAGTCTCGCATTGTGGTGTTTACGCATGTAGCAACGCACTTACATCTCACGGCTTGGTGGACCGGGCAAGGCGTCTGAACACGTTTGCAATGGAAGAAACAACTTGAGAAGTGAGCTCAGGCTGATTACCTTCTGGACTCCAAAGCCTGTCCCTTGCTAAAGCTCGCGTAAGACTCACGACAGGAAGCTGAGTTTTGAGTCTAAACCTCATAGCAACCCTCTTGCAAGACCTGTGACAGAGTTATATAAGATCAGTGAATATATGCAAGATCAGACTTGTGTCCTCCTCCTCATCCTAGCTGATGGATCATTGCATTCCTCTTCTGCTGTTTGCCGCGATAAATGGCCACCTCAACTCCAACAAGTAGCTTGTCCATCCCTGACGGCTCTTCAATTGAGAACAGCAGGCGGTAGTTCCCGGTAGGGTCTGCATCCTGACTGATTCCCACAGACGCCCCTGCCGTAACTACATGTCGTAATCCCTTGGATGTAACACTTGGCCATAGAACCGCTAATGGCAATAATCCGACAAAGTGTCTCGCTGAGCCTCATGGACATGTTGTTGAAACAGAACAGGAACTTGAAAACAAGCCCCAATGTCCTCGGCCCCGCCGGTGGTTGACTCATCGTCGGAATCCTTTGGAGACAAGCCAGGACCATTTCCGGAGTTAATTGGAGGTTCATGAGCCACCTGTGCTTGGGGGTCAAAAGAATGCGTCATGGACATACGGCTGTTGATCAGCACCTGGAGATGATGTACCCATCGGGGTATAACATAGTATAACTGCGAGCCGTACACCCGATGTGTAAGGATTGGAAAACTCAGCAGCAGAGAGTTGAGGAGGACCTCAAGCAGGTCGGAACAACAAAGGCAAATTCCGGCTGTTGACTTTGGCACTTTGATGGAGTGCAAAGAAGGGCCCATTCCCACGTGACGATGCTTAATATAATAATAATAATAATAAATATAACATCACAGCACCGAAGATGGCCATATGATGCTTCACATCCATGTCAGCAGACTCAAGATGTAAGTGGCAACATTCTGGCGCTGCTTCTCAGAAACCGAGAATCGTTCACGGGGATGGGGGTCATGCAAGGTAGCATCGTGCTTACAGGGACATGCCCGAGGATACAGCAAGGAGCAGCTCTGACCACGATCCAAGGATATCCAAGGAACCGTCAGCAAGAAGTCATCCTTGGTCTCTTCACCAGCAGGCAGGGAAAATCTGCAACACAGCATGACCTCCTTTCGGCTCGATACGAAAGGCGCCAATCCATGAGGCATGTCTCGGATCAGAGACTAGAGCACTCATGTCACATGCACTTTGCTTCCCAGCACGAGAAAGCTGCCTGTCTCAACGTATGCACATGTATATATACACATATGTGTCAGTAATATTTTCTGTGGTTTCGATACATGTTTTTATGTGCGAGCCGCTTCTCTGCAGGACAAGACAGCAATCGGCCAAGCATCGTTGTCTTCGTGCAAGCCTTGGATGTAAACCCTGAACACAAAGACGGCTGTGGCGCCTATTGCTTGCATTACCGTCATCCGTGCGCTATGAAGGACGAAAACTCGAAAAAACTGCTATTCTTGCTGCTATGACCGCTCTCACGGGTAGTGGCAGCTGGTAGGCGTTGGCCATGTTTCACATCGCCAAATAATCACAAAAACTGCCAGTGGTACGACCGTCGCGCCGTCCCCAAAAGTATGTAAAAGAGTGGCCAAACACCTATAAAAGGTTACTATGTTGCATACTTTGGGGGTCCAAGCAACCCGTATGGTACCCATATAGTAAGGGCGCCTGCAAGGGGATCCTTTAAGGGTTCTATAAGGGTACCTTACTATAAACCCTAGACACTATAATTACCCTCCAAACCCTGAAACCCCCTAAACCCTAAACCCAAAGCAAGCGACTGCACTCAAGGCCGGTGAGGTCCCCAAGGCAGCAAAGCCGGCAGCGGCCGTTGCTGCAGCCGCTGGGAGCCAGGCGCCTCTTTCTCTGGGTTTTCAGTTGATGTTAGGGGCCTTGGTAATTAGAATGCGGTTTTTGGGCGCGCATTATACTCTGATTATAATAAGGAGCCCCCCCATAATAGTATTGGTAGTGGTGTAGGCTCCAATCTTGGGGATTGTTTGCCTTCGAGCCCGCATTGTCCCGATCTCGATTGTTATCAAAGACGGCCCGCAATCAATGTCGAACCGCTAAAGACATCAACGATAGCAACAGTACCAGTCACTACCACTGATCATCGTCAGTAGCCACATCACACCGCGGTCGTTCACATTGACAAACTCTTCCGGATGATCCACATTGCCCCAATGTCCTAATCCTCCTTATTCCTGCTTCCTCTTATCATCATGCTAGTGACAGCAAACGACAGCAAAGGTAACATTAATACTGGAATACAAGCATCAACACACCCGAAAGTCCACCGTCATCATCCCTCGAACTCTGACCCACAGGAAGCACCCGCCCCCCCCCCTCGCCCGCAGCCATGCTGGCATTGCTTGGCTCCTGGAGGCGGTGCCGGGCCTGTGCGAACGGAATGCGGAATGTGGGGGTGGCAGTTAAGGAGGAAGGGAGAAGGGCTAAAACTCTTGATTCCCTAATTGCGGCAATTGAAGAACTTGGAAACCCAGAAACATGCTGAGTCGGAGGCTTAAGGTTGCCAACAAGATTCTGGCCGGTACTTTATTAAAGCAAGAGCAGGCGAAGTCATCTTCCTTGCCCGTGCACCTAAACCACCACAGACTGAACCAAAACATGCATGCAATACCGCCGACCAGGCGAACAAATAACAACGAAGGGTTAAATTTTAGATGGGGCTGCTAGTATGTTCTGAAAGCCTGCGTGCGGGTGTGGGGAGGGAGGCTGTTTGCAGCCAAGTGAGCCGGACCCCGGCAACTCGTCGTCTGCATCCTCCATTTTCCGACATCAGGGCTTAGGGTGTTAAGGCTCTGCGGTTAATGACGTGAAGGCTCGAAGGTATGGAGATGGAGAGGGTTCTGCCAGTGAAACTGGCCCGCAGACAATCGCGCTGTATCCTGAACCACATGTTAAGGTGTACGGTTGCGCATTACGACTACGAACTGGCCTTCGTCAGTGAAAAGACCGCAAACCGATTGAACAATAAAGACCTGGTCCACAGCCTACGGGGGCTGGGACTTTCGGCAAGAGGCTTCGTGCCGTTTGAAAGTTATCCAGACCTGGAAGTTAAGTTAGTGTGTGGCCTTGCTTACTTGAAACCCCCGCCCAAAGCCTCCGAGCCTATTGCATCCCCGCGTTCCGGAAACAACCTACACCTTGTTGGGCTTGAAGGTTTAAAAATTAAACTAGAATTTGTTTGAGGTCCGAATACCTAGCACCTGCAGAACAGCAGAGTCTCAGCCACTGTCCCCAAAAGCATCGACATCATATAACACCGAAGCACTGCGCATCATAGCCCTTCTCTGCGCAATCGAACCCCCAATCCCGCTAAAGTCCGAAGCCCAGCGAGCACCGGAAGGTCAATTCCTGAACTCCCCAAAAGCACGAACAGGATCTAAAGACCCTTTTGCCCTGAGCAGTAAACCCTACTGCCTTCAACTCTCAACCGTAACTTTTGAACCCTGCTACGATCACATAGACCCGAAGTAGCCCCAAATTATAAAGCCTCCCTCCAACAACCCTTTTGGGTCCTCCAAAGAGTTGAGCCTCAGGGCTTTCCAGCGGCTTCGGGCTCAACGAGGCGTCTTCTGATGGCTTTGGCTTTCGCGCTCGCTTACTATAGGGGCCTGTGAATAATTGGAATAGGGTTTGGGGGCCCATTATACTATGCCCCTATATTGTGGGGTGTGGGTGTGGGTGCCGGTGATAGAAGCGACGAGGCAACAGCCGGCCTGCCCAGTGCCCGAAACAGTGATTGGCAGTCAGGGCTTTATATAGGGTTTAGGGTTCAATTTTCGGGCCTTCGGGCCAGAGGCGGTGTTTGGGTTTTGGCTCTTCAGCTCTTCACATTCAGAGTTCCCTCCTTCGAGGGGCATCACAAAGCAAATCACCTGAGGCCAGCTGCGTGGCAGCCGCGCGCTGCCGCAGCTCCTCCGCACTGCCTTCTCCAGTCGAGCCGAGAGCCTGGAATACCAGGGGCCACAAAGAGAGCCGAATGCACTGGATTTCGTAGGGTTTTGGGATATGCTACCGTACAAGAATTTTTAAAAGAAGCCTAAAGGGATAGTATCGGCAATTATTCCGGCCTCTGCAGTGCACTAAACATTCGATGACTTGCGGCCCTTACGATGAGGATCTTATCGTGTCTATAGGGGTAAAGGTCGAAGTCATGAGAAAAACAGTGGCTGAGCCCACCCTGCCAATGTAGCCCGGCGTTTCCATTCAAAAACGGAAGGCACAGCAGAACCGCTTCCCGAAACCGCGAGTTAACTTGAGCAGTCTGCGAAGTCGACTCACAAGAAGTCCTAACATGCAATGGCGTCTTACACACACGGAGCAAGCCTTCTCACATCCATGGTCGAAATACAGTGCTGAGGAGGGGGTGTGTGTCGGGC